>SMJT01000032.1:631817-863385 GCA_004349715.1 Crucihimalaya himalaica | reverse complement strand
AAACCCTAGAACTCTCTGAGATCTGAGAATTCTGGAACCCAATCATCTTTCCTTGTGAGTAATATCAAGGCGACTTGATTGTTTGTCTTATCACAAGATCCTTCACAGTCTTGTGTGGCGACCATCGATCCACAAACCATCATCTTCCATCACGTTCCATCCATTTGTCACAGAAAACTCGATCGGAGCCTTAGCTCGATCACCCTAGCTCGAGTCCAGGCTCGAGTCAGTCACCTTCGCATCATCCGCTCACCTCCATCCTTAGCTCGATCCCTCAGCTCAAGTGCGAACTCGAGTCAAGCTTCCACCCGCATCACTCTTCATCCGTCACTCTCGCTCGACCACCTACTCGATCTGACCAGATCGAGTCAGACCACTCGATCACATCACTCGAGTCATCCACTCGAGGCAGCAACCCGCCACAACCATCTCGCTCGATCACCTCCACTCGACCTCCTCACTCGATCCTTAGCTCGAGTAAGGCGCTTGTCCTCCATCCCACCTCATCTACACGCTTCCTTCTTGCATCAACCCCTTAGGATCGAAGAGAACAGTGAGATCATAGGTTTGGATCCAAATGCATAAATAGGAGATGCGTTGAGGCATGCTCTGGGGGAAATGCGGTGAGGCATGTTCCTATCATATAGTGAAAGTTGCGCAGCTTTCTCTATTAAAAGTTGTGTGATCAGAAATGCATGGAGGCATGTTCTGAGGGGAATGTGTTAAGGCTAGTACATGGTGTTTAGATGAGAGTGAAAGTAGTCATGAAGGGGAGACGTCCTCGAGACTATGCAAGGCATAGTGTGGTAGCATTTTATTGCACCACTGTAGTGTAGTGATTAATTAATTAATTGCTTGATTGATTGATTGTGTGATTGCTTGATTGATTGTTTGGGGTTGGGGTTTTGGGGTTTTTATTTATAAGTGTTTAGCGGTAGAGTAGTCCCGGCCTCATTGAGTATCACTATGATACTCATGATTCCACTTTTGTTGTTGCAGGTAACCGTTAGAGGGTTATTAGAGGGCGTTTGGACATTAGGAAAAGCTGGTGTAGTTTGCGTAGCGTATTGTAAGTAGTGACTATCCTTTTGAATATGTTTAGAGGATAGTAAAATGTTTGGTATTGTAGATTGTTTGGCAGTAGGCCACGAGTGCTCGATAAAATGTTTGAACGCTGTGTGAAATCTGATATTTTTGTATAATTAAGTAATAAAGTGATATTTTAAGTATATTGGTGTTGGAATGATGATAAGGCTTTGTCCGAGCCGACACAACTTCTTTTCTCGTTAAAGGGTTGGCAAGCCTAATATCGGGATCAGAAGGGACTATACAGAGGATGGTTTGGCTAGGGACGCTAGCTTTGTGATAGAACCTAGGCCGGATCATTCGAAGTGTACGTCAACTTGTGATCCTGGCCATAATATGTATAAATTATGGTTTGGGATGTTACAAGTAAGTTTTTAGTGGTATCAGAGCATGGTCCTCCGTGCTCCTGCATTCCTCACGCTTTTTAAATGTTTTATCGAGCAAATATTGAGTCACAATACGCTACTTAGGAAACCAGCTATGTCCAAACTAGGTAAAGGGGAAATTAGAATTAGGATTAGAAATTAGGATTAGTCCCTTAGGATTAAAATAGGTGGGAGTTAGGATTAACCCTTATTGTGTTGCAGATGTTTCGTCAAAGATCTGTGTCTGAAGGAATGAGTGGAACACCGGGCATGAGAAAACTGGCTGATGAGTATGCAAGTGAGACTGAGTCATCGGTGAAAATGAATCAGGGATCATTGGGTAATAATGTGGATACGGTGGAGAGACCACCGAGGAGGAGTAATCAAGGTGAACAAGCTGGGAAGGAGCCCAGGGAAATTCTGCCTATTAGAATCACCGAGGTTGATTCCGAGTCATCGAATTCAACTTTGGAATCCATTCCAAACCTTCAATTTTCCACAACTTACGTAACCATTGCCTTCTTACATGGTTTCCTTACCATTGCTTGCAATCTTATTCAAGATTCAATCATAACTTTTACCTTTGATACACCGTTCCATAGATATCTCAAATTCGTTTGAACAGGAATTGCTTTGATTCTCAGTATTTCTTACCACTTTGCGCATTTACAATTCCTTTTCGATCGCAACCTTGCCTAGGCTCGATCTCAAATACTTTTTCCTTTTGTATTACTCGAATTGATTCCCCCATTCTTGATCCTAGTCTCTCCAAGACTAGATCGTTTACATTCGATAAGTCTTTCCTTAGACAACGTCTACATTCTTCTCAACCTTTATTATGCAATTTTTCTACACTTTCACTGAAAACGTCTGACCGTTTCCTTGTCAGTCTACATTCATTTTGGATCCGCTGGTACCTTCTAGCGTTTACCAACGATCTGTTGGTACCATCCAACATTCACAACACTCTGCGCCTTCAAAGATTTCCAAATCTCTAGGCACACAAACGTTTTTACCTTCACCAACTTTTAAACGTGAATGTTTCACACTCATTCAACCTTAGTATCGAAACATCTTCGAATTCTTAGAAACTTAACCATGTTTCTTCTCGAGAATTCTTCGAGTTAACCTCTTCCTTACTTACTTTTCTTGAATCACACTTTGATCCTTTAGTATTCACGGACCTACCTTGATCCTTCCACATTTATCAAACATTCCTTAGATCGCTTGTCAACCATTGCAAGTGTTTTCTTTACACTTTGTTCTCCAAGGACCTAGCAGATTCTTCACAATCCACATTAACCTTTCTCTGATCACGCATGATCCTCACAAACATTCTTGGATCCCTTAAGACCCTCTCATAACTTCTTGGATCACTTCAGATCCTTATACACATTCTTGGATAATTCCCGATCCTTACATTCTCGGTTTTGCCTTAGTCCACCACGAAGGTCTTATCACCGTTATGCCTTAGAACTTTCTCTTAGTTCTCAAAGGACACATTCATGACAATTCTCGGCGAACTATCTTGTTCCCAAAGACATTATCAACAACATCTAGTATTGGACTTTCACACACTGCGGTTATAACCTTGGCAAGTTCATATTGGCCCAACGTTATCGTCTCAGCAAACTCACTAGCTCCTGAGATCGATTTACATTCACATTCACATCTAGGAAAAATTTCACTAGTTTCCAAGGACGCTCCACATTTCGCCTTTGAAACTCGCAAGTTCCTAAGGACTTTTCACATAAGGCCTCAAACTTCCAAAGCGCACCAACAATCCCGCTTACGTCCCAATACTTTTACATTTGTTACCTTTTACCATTAAGTAACTTAACGTCTACTTCACCCTTTAAGATTAACTTTTCTTCTTTCATTTCTGTGTTCCCGTGGTCATAGTCAATAAGTTGCAATCCAACACTTCGATCTCCGTAGTCAAAGATGCAAGTTAGTTCCTCTCATATTTCAATTCCGTCAAGTGATTGTACGATCAGCCATACTAAATCAACGAGACCATAATGCACGTCTTACATATTTACCATGACAAGCAAACATGCCAAACATCAAAAACACATAGTAAATGATGTTCGTCAGTCTCTCTCATATTTCAATTTATTAAGTGATGATCCGAACTTTGCCAATCATCCACAAAACAATAATGCGTGTCTTACATATTTTCATCAAGAATGATTGTCTGATCAGCCAGACTAATCACCAAGATATTTCAACATCACCATGAGAAGCAACTTGCACAAACATCAACGACAAGGAATCTAATGTAAGACGACATCTTAGACTTAACCACAATCATATACTCTTTGATTTTTGGCTGTTCCTTTAGCCTAATCAATTTTATCCGTTTCTGCTTATTCATCATGTAAACATAACTTGGAGTTTTCATCGTCCTTCATGATACTCACGAGTTTTTGTCTATATCCCTTAATAGAACTTCACGGATTTGTTTTTCCTTAACAAAATCCTTATTCTTCCAACGTGAGTGGCCAACTCTCACGTGGACGAATTCTCGTTCTTGTGAAGTCTCCCTCACTTCACTTTTCTGACAACTTACTAGTCTTTAACAATTCGGCTTAGGAATCTCCGATTCCTTTCGTGAAACTACACTTCTCCCTTTCAGGACTTCCTTGTCCTTATACTTTTGGAGAATTCTAGATTTCCATCTAGACGTTCCACTAGATCACTTCCAAGTAATCCATCATCTGGAACTGATTTTTACAAATTTCCTTGTTCGCATCAGTTTACTTCCAAAGAAGTATGTTTTCCTACATCATTTCTCGGAGATACATTTCCTCTAGATCATTACCAACGTCCATGTTAGTTAATCATACTCCACAGCCTTCCTTGACCGGCAGTATCCATCACTAACACCATTCCTTGGACACGGTCTTATCCAAAAACGATTTGATTCTTTCCCGAACTATTTCTTCGGCAACTTTTTAAGTTTTGGACAACTTTCCATTTGTCCTTTAGAAGTTTTTCAAACTCAACTTCTTTGGATTCGATGCGTCCACAGCATCCATGGTGGTTCACCGCCCATAGTTTTTCCGAGACTTAGCGTGATTCAACACTTATCGAATCTTACCTTTCGATTAAAAACTAAACGGACTTATTCCTTTGATACGTTTAACGAACGACTTGATTCTTGTTCAGCCTTGTTGCTTGGCAACTTCAATAAGCTCCAACCTGTTATGAAAAACCTCGTTCTAAGCAATCCATTCCCTTAGGAAAGCTTTTACAACTATTCAGAGTTTATTCCCTTTTCCTTAAGGATTTACAACGCTTTTACGGACCACTCGCTCAAGCCTTTACTAGAATGTTAGATACCCATCTAAGCATTCTTAACAATTCAACTTTACTTAAGCGTTCCATTGCCATTTAACATTCACTTCTGAAAATTCACTATTCGGCTTGTCTTTAGCCAAATCGTTTCTACACTTTACTCTTATCTCCACTTTGAGTTTTTCATCCTTTGACTAGTCATCATTCATCCAATAAGATCCTTGACTAGTTAACCTTCCTCAGCCATTATCCAATGACTTCCTTACGTCGTTTCCAACGACTTCCATCAAGAGAGCAAAATCAACGTTTTACACTTAGTAATTTCCAATGACGTTTATTAATCGCTCCCGATGATTGATTCTATTAGCAAACCAAAATCCATACTTAGTCATTTTCCAATGACTTTAGTCAATCATTTCCGATGATATAACTTAGTTGGTTTCTAACTCTGAAACGTGTACCACTTCCACTACTGAAACATAGCATCCGTCCCACTTTTAACTCGATCCTTCTCGGATCTGGTACCATGGATACATGCACCAATGCTTGTCCTTAGCATTTTTCTAGCATCCCCATTGCATCTCCATAGAAATTTCCACATCACCACATATTCTACTTAGCAATTTCCGTTTACCGAATGCCTTTCCTTAGCATCCCCCACGTTGCCAATGCCTTTCTTTAATTATTAACATGGTACCAATTCTTTTCTTAGAAAGTTTCACCTTAACAATGCTTTTCCTTAGCAATGTTCACTTCCCGAATGCTTTTCCTTAGCATTTTACACGTTTCCTATGCTTTTCTCCTTAGCATATTTCCGTGTCTAATCCGTTAGACTTGTCTTTTTCCCTTCAAGACTTTGTCCTAGAACCAACTCCGCTCTGATACCAAATTGAAACACCCCGACCTGGTACCATGTACCAGATCAACTCTCGGCCATAAAATTCGAGAGTAACACTTACACGGAAATACAATTATTTTAAACTTTCTTTTAACCTTCCACATCAAGTAAACATTCATTTTTGATAATTGACTAACTTTAACAGTTACCTTCATCATACCTTAGCCAATCTTAGGATTCTGTCCACTTGTCCACATACATCCACATGAATCCCTGTAGCCGTCCACGTATGTCCACAGAAATCCTTGTAGCCGTCCACGTTCAGCACCCGTTTCTTTGAGCTTCCTTCATTAGCTCCCGAACTTTCCATCCTTGGACCAGCTACCTTCATGTCATCCAACAAAATCCCCCTTTGTACTTAGTTATTCAACCAACCACCCCACATAACCAAGCACAAAGAGAGAGATGTTCGGAGTTGGCACCGCGCCGAACATCAACCACGTTCTTCACTACCATGAAGCCCACCGTAGCCACCATCGCCTGTACACGTGATTTCTCGATCATCCTTCTCATCATCACTTGTCCACCGTCCGTGAACACCACTCAACGGATCCACTAACTTTCATCGACAGATCCCTTGTTTCCCTCGATAGACCTCGACTATCCTTGGTTTTTCTTCAACATATCTCGACGATCTTCCTTTTTACCTCAACAGATCTTGATGATCTTCATTTTAATTCGATAGATCTCGACGATTCCTCGACATATCTATACTTTCCTCGAACCAATGCAACATATCTCGTCGATTCCACGATAGATTCACACGTTCATCGAACCGTTGCTACAGATCTCTGCTTTTCCTCAAAGATCTACGGTTTCTCTCGACAGAAACTCGTAATCCTCGATGATCCTTCAAGGATCCTCGATCCCGAACGTTAGTCTCTCACGTTTCTTGATCACAAACCTTAATCTCACGTAGATCCTCTCAATAATCTATAAACGAACATGAATATTCGATTATACTCGACAGCCGTTGCACTTTCTCGACAAACCCTGATTGTTTCTCGATAATCCTTAATGATTATCGACAATCTCTTCAACTTTCTCGACAATCTCTTACTTAGGGATTTTCTTTTGAGTTTTCTTCCCCTTTTTCTTATGCGACTAGGGTTTTTCGTGTCTCCCTTCTCTAAAACAACGAATCACCCTTTTTAAAATCATTAGGGTTTCACATAAAACCCTAATAAATCACTTAATCACCAAACCTTCGTTGGGACAATTGGGCCCAAACTTGACACTAGATCCACGAGTCCACGATGCTGGTCCATCGATCCACGATGCTGGTCCATCGATCCACGACGCTGGCCCGTGAATCCTCGATGTCGGCCCACGAGTCGACGACGCCGGCCCAATAAATCCTCGACGATTTTTGATTCCATCCGAAGATTCCTTATCTTTTTTGGATGTTATCCATTTTGTCTGAACGTTATCCGATCATGTCTGCTTATTTCCATTTATGTCCGAACATTGTCCCAACCAATCTTGTCCGAACGTGACTCCCTCGACCAATCACGCGGATTTATCGAAAATGAACTTCCAAACTCATTTTCCCTTGTATATTCAATTTTCCTTCGACCATTCTTCGCATTTCAACACTGATCCTCGGACCATCCTTGTTATAACCCGTACCAAGATTAGCGGTACATGCATATGCGGTACGTAAGTGGAAGAGATTCGTTCAGACAAAACTTAAAGAACGAAGAATGTGACTCGACAGAAAGTCTTTAAAGACTAAAAGAGATGGAATCATTGAAAGGAAAAGGAAAAAGAACGGCAAAAATCCGTGAGATCACTTTGGAGTCACAGACCACGTTCGTAGCGCCGTGGGAGGCAACAGTCCCGTGGAGATTGTGAACAAAGATCAGCGTGTTTATTCATGTGACAAAAGGAAGCAGAACACGAGCAATGTGCTGCATCACAAGGGAATTTTCGAGGAGAAATCACGGGATGGTCATGTACACCGAACCGAAGTCACGGATTCAATGCGAAGGAAGAAGCGATTATACCGAAGAAGGATAGGGCCAAAGAGGAGAACAAGTCATCGGAGCAGTCATCGGAGTCCGCCGGAACAGTCCCGACCACCGCCGAATGTTCGCTGGAGAAGTCGCTGGAATTCGCCGGAGAAGTCGCTGGAATTCGCCGGAGAAGTCGCTGGAATTCGCCGGACGTCGCCAAAAAATCTCCGTAAGCTATCGGAAGAAGAAAGCCATCGCCGGAACAGTAGCACCACCGCCAGAGGCGTAGATGCATCGCCGGAACAGTAGATTGGATGCCGGAAAAGTAGCTTGGACCAATAGGAGAAGGACACGTGTCACCGGATCATCGCCGGAAAATTGCGTCATCGCTGGAAAACATCTTCTAGAACCTTTTAGAAGCTCCGGCTACCACTTGTCAACACCGAAGGACACTTGTCACTGCCGTGGACACTTGTCACCGGAGAGCGCCACTTGTCGCCGGAAGACGACACTTGTCACCGCCGGACCGCCATGTGTCGCCGAGCTCTGGACACATGTCGCCGCGCATGTACCATCACCTTGCCTATATAAAGAGGAGGAGTTAGCTCATTTTCTTCACACCACAAATACTTCACTCACTTAGAAAGAGAGGAGAAGAGAGCTTAAGGCCAACCCACGTCCGATCGCGGAGATCCTTGTCCGCGTGAGGAACCGTCCAAGTAAAAGTTATGTTCGTGTGAAAGATTCTTCGAGGAGAGTTCAGTTTGTGAAGAAGACATCTGAGAAAGAGAGAGTTGTCCGTGAGAAGAGTGATCAAAAAAAAGCAAGTCCGTTTGGGTGATCCGTGACGATCCGAACGACGAAAACCGACAATCCGAGAAATATAGTCGAGTGATCCGAGTAATGTCCGAGAGCTAGAGACCATCACCCGGAGGTTGATCGAAGAGGAGTTAAAAGCTGTTCGTGTGTTCGTTCGTGTGTTCGTTTGTGTGTTTGTTCGTGTGTTCGTTCGTGTGTTCGTTCGTGAGTTCGTTCGAGGAAGTTCATTGTAGCGGTTCAAGACCCCGGTTCGTTGGAAGGTAGTCAAAGTCGAAGAAAGATTTGACAGAGTACACGCGACACGTACATCAGCCACCTAAATCACTGTGAGTTCTCGAAGCATGTATTAGTGGTACATAATAGTTGGTAGTTGGTAGTTAGATTTAATTAAAGTATTTGATTGCATGCATGCTTGATTGATTGCTTGAGTAGTTTAGTAGTAGTTTGCATGATAGTAGTTGTTTGCATGATAGTAGTAGTTGCATGTTTAGTTGCATGTTTAGTTGCGTGTTTAGTTGCTGGTTGTTGTTGTTGTTGTGTGTGTGTATGCATGTTGATGCATAGTTGTTTAGATTCATGAGGCATCCATTTAGGTTAGAGATTCGTAGTTTAGGATTAGAGAGTCGTAGATTAGGTTAGAGTTTTAGGGTAGTTACAGTAAGGAAACCGTATTAGGTTAGCGATTAGCGCTAGGAGTTGTTAAGCCATAGGATAGTGTAGTTGCAACTAGTGTGACTCGTGTGCCATGCAATAGAACGCTTGAAGGGCTTAACAACGTGTGTATAGAGTGTGTAGCTTCGGTCAAGTAGACCAGAAGCCGTAGTGCCAAGCAATGGAACGCTTGAAGGGCTAGATGCTGTGTAGAGACACGATTACGGTCAAGTAGATCGTAAGTCGTGGTGCCAAGCGATGGAACGCTTGAAGGGCTGTAGAGCCGTGGCTACGGTTAAGGAAAACCGTAGTAGTGTAGAAGCGTTGAAGCGCTTGGGTCTATAGGACCAGTGACCTATATTAGAGATCTAGTGTGGCTACGGTTAGTGAGAACCATAGCAGTGTGTGAAGCGTTGGAGCGCTTGGGTCTATAGGACCAGTGACCTAGATTAGAGATTTAGTGTGGCTATGGTTAGTGAGAACCGTAGCAGTGTGAATGCGTTGGAGCGCATTAGTGTGTGAGAGAGCATTGAGGCTCTGAATCCTCTACGAGTCATGTGAACGTCGTAGGGAGGGTACGTTGGAGCGTACCTAAAGGCGTATATGTAGTTACGACTAGTATACTGCTCTGTTAGGCTATCTCTTGGGTCTTCCCCGTAATGTCCGCGTAGCTAGAGATCGGGTAGCGCCCGATGGCTCAAAAGATGGATCCCATCCTTGTAGACTGTGTATCTAAGGATGGATTTAATGTGATGTTGTAGGGTTCATTTAGGGCAGGGAAGCGGTGATGTGTGCGGCCAAGGATCCAATGGTGACATAGGGACGATACAGTCCTCCCTATAGATCGATGCTAGGCATCGTGAGGTAATAGTGGGTAGCGCCCCTATTATGGTGTGTGGTCGGATGTGACGACATCCGTAGTGTAGAAGAGGGAGCATCAGGCTGCCCTTTAGGTTAGGTTGTAGTGTAGTGTAGAAAAGGGAGCATCAGGCTGCCCTCTAGGTTTAGGTAGAATGCAAGGGGCATTTTAGTATTAGAGTTAGTGTTTAGAGTAGATGGGAGCATCAGGCTGCCATTTAGGTTAGAGTCTAGGTTAGTTAGTGAGTGTGTGTGTGTTGTGGTGAAGTCTTAGACTTCTCGCCCCACTTGAGTGAATGTGAGCGAGTCTTTGTGTGTGTAGAGTAGTAGAGTCTTTGTGTGTTTACTTGCTTGCATTGCTTGTTTGTGTAGTGTAGTTGGGGTGGGGATTGGGGTAGACTAACGTTGTTTTCTGCAGGGCCGGTTCCACTAAATAACATAGCACTAGGTTATTTATATTCAACTAATTTTTTTTTTTCAGGAACCCTTAGGATAAACCTTTAGTTGGAGCGTTGGGACATTAGGCCACTTGGTGTAGATTTGTAGAGTAGTGTGTAAAGTAGGATATGTTTTAGCATGTATTGTGTGTTTGGGCCCATGAACGTTTTTGCTGTGTGTTAGGAATAAAATGAGATTTTCTTATAAAATGGGGATGTTGTTATGATATATGGTTTAGTCCGAACCATCACAACTCGCTTACTCGGTCAAGGGTTGGCAAAGAGATAAGGTGAGAGAGTGCAGCCCTCACGCGAGCCTCTCTTACTCTTAACCACCCCCCCCCCCCCACTAATTCTCCATTTCTTTGAACTGAAAAAACGATGTAGTGATACAGAGAGAAACCCGATGGATGAATTTTTCTGGAAATTTTAGCGCCGAGAGAGTATTTAACAAGAAAGGAGATGTATTTAACAAGAGAAAATTTAGTATTGAATTGAATCAAACGCTTTGGAGATGTCAATCTTCATTGCATATCGAGGAGAGACCCCTTTTTTTTATGGTAATCCTTGACAAGCTTAGTATCTAGGAGTAAATTTTCCATGAACAATTTGTCTTTAATAAACGCTGATTGGTTTGGAGTGATGAAACTCGGCAAAAAATTCTTGAGATAGTTTGCGATAAGCTTCGATATTGCTTTATTAATAACATTGCAACAAGAAATCGGCATGTAGTCTCTCATTTCCTTAGCACCCACTTTCTTAGGAATAAGAGATAGGATCGTCATGTTTAACCCCTTTGGGAAAATAACATACTGAAAGAAAGATTGAATGGCGAGAGTGAGTTCTTTATCGACAAAGGCCAATGTTGTTTTAAGGAACTCAATCATGTAGCCATC
Source organism: Crucihimalaya himalaica (assembly GCA_004349715.1). Classification (NCBI taxonomy): domain Eukaryota; kingdom Viridiplantae; phylum Streptophyta; class Magnoliopsida; order Brassicales; family Brassicaceae; genus Crucihimalaya; species Crucihimalaya himalaica. The sequence goes on along the minus strand of SMJT01000032.1, from coordinate 852,120 downwards.
TGGACCCGACACTTTATTTGGTGTCATTGAGAATATTATCTTCTTAATCTATGTTTCAGTTATAGAAGCAGAAAGCAAGTCTTGTTCCTCCGGAAAACACCAAAAGCTGAGCAGTTCCCTCAAAGAATCTATTAATGAACCCGTAAAATGCGAAGGAGAAAGAGTTAGAAGGTTCCAAGAAGAACTAGACTGCTTCATCTTTTATCTCTTTCGTAGTCGTTATCCTTATACATGTAGTGTCTAAAATCACATGGATTGTATTGATGAATTAACGCTCTTTAGATGCGTTTTAGAATCCCTATTATTCCTATCACCAACGTGTAACCAGTAGAATTTTGATCTTTGGCGCTAAAAAACTGTCCTCCAGATCAGCTACATTCTCCCAATGTGCACAAACTTCTGATTCCCAATGAATAGAGCATCCACCGGATTCGAAAACACAATAAGAATCTGGAAACTCGGCATTATGGAGAGCTCTGTCAAGTTCTTTGCATATCAACCCATACTCCTTCTTATTATACCAAGTAAAGAAAGGCCCATGTGACAGGAAATCCGTTAGTTCGCAATTTCGCACCACACATGGAAACTCACGCATACCCGATGTCACTCGGGGGTTGACATCAACACGAGAATTTTAATTTAGGTCCAATGTCTCATTAAAATCACCCATTATTATCCACAACTTTCCCCTATAAGCTACTAGATCCTTTTGTGCTTGTATATCGGCCCATAAAACTTTCCTCTCCTCCGTTGAATTTTGAAACATACACAAAAGTACATAAGAATTCCCCACTTGCCACCTCCATCAAGCAAGTGATCATCTGGCTACTTTTTGAAATCATGTGCAGCTGGACTTGAGAGCTCCACACTAACCAAAGTCGCCCCAAATGATGAAACTCATAATTTGAAACCATGTTCCAGCCATGAAAAACTTTTTTGACAATATAAGATGCCTTAGAAACCGTAACTTTAATTTTCAGTAAACACCCAAACTCCACTGAATTTTTCTTAATCCATTCCCGCACAACCGGATCCTTTTTGACTTGTTAAAACTACGAATGTTCGAGAATAAATTGAAATTTCCTGGAAGTGTTTCTTTTGTTCTTTGAGAAGAAGCAGAGAGAAATTTTTTTGGCATTCTTAGAGGATCACTGGGGTGTGATGTAAGCCTCGGGGTGAAGTTTACGGAACACGAATGATATGATCCTGAGTAGCAACAAGGAAGGAGAGCTTGAACCTGACAAGAAACATGAAGCCAATGGAGGATTTTTGGCAACCAAGAGAGCTAAGTTTCAAAGGATAAAAGAAGGCATTGGCGTGACACAATCCGTTGGAAGATTGCTTAAGGGAATATGGAATCAATCGGATCACTCTACCAAGTATGGAGAAGAAGTGAGTCAAACCACAATGGTTTTGATTCAAACTATTCAATGAATGGGTAAGTGATTCAATTGTACTCTTTTTCCCTTGTCAAGTTTTGTCCCATTGGGTTTTCTTGACAAGGTTTTTAATGAGGCAATTGTTTCACTTCACCATAGCCCATTTGTTGAATAAATCAAACCCATGGCCCCTTTGGATGTCAAAGCCACGAAATTGTGAAGAGGAGGAGCCATTTTTATCATTCAAACTTTATTTAAATTTTATGTCATTTTCGAGGTGTCTTGGAGCTTGTTCCAAGACTCTCTCTTCTTTCTTCTTTATATTCTCTCTTGAACTCTCTTGAGAACTCATCTAGACTTTTAATCAAAAACCTTTTCTGAATCTCTAGATCTTGTTGATGAGTAATATTCAACAAAACTTTCGATTCTTTTGGTGAGTAATATCCTTGAGAATCGATTGAGGAATATCAAGAGCCTTCCGCATCTCTTGTGAGACCACTCGATCCACCGAATATCAAGGGCCTTCCGCAACCCTTGTGAGACAATTCAATCCACAACCTTTGAAGCAATTCGTTGCTTGCAAAGCCTATCCATTCGGTGACTCCAAGCCATTCCACATCCGAAAACACACAACTCCACAAAGTTCATCCTAGGGCAGTTCGATCCTCTCCATTAGGATCACATCAACCAACATGATCCTTTATTCCACGGACGGTCATCGGCGTTTCCTAAGCAAACTCCAACGTGGGTGAAGATCTGACACGATGGTGATCGCTTCTCTCGTGTGGGATCGAACAAGGGGGTTGTGTTGGCGGTAGGAAGTGCACCACAGAGGGATGGTAGTCTCTGATATAGCACAGATCTCGTCTCGAAGAATCACTCGTAAAGAACAAGAACAAACTAGGGTTTTTGCCTTAGTGAAGAAAATGAGATATTTTCGTGATAATAGGGTAAAAATCGGTTACACGGCTGCAAGGGGACTTTATAATAGTCCTATCAGCTAGCCCGAAGGCCCAAAATAAAATAAAGACCCAACAACAAAAGACAAAATGCGAAAAACAAAGAAACACATAAACTCATCGTTTTACTAAACCTAAAAATGGAAACTACTAATGCGCACGTTGAACGTGAGTTTTTGTGTCGTTTTAGTAGTGGACTTAGCCGTTGGGAAGGCTGGTTGAACCTGCAAGGATAGTATAAATTGAATAAAACTCACCTTGGTTCGTGCGGAGTCGAGTGACGCTGTCGGAGACTGTCGTGGTTCCCTCGTAAAATTGCGTGGTGTCCTCGATGTAGCGTCGTAGATCCTAGGCGTCTGTCGTGGATTCCTCGGCAGCTGGCATGAAGTCTTTGGTGGCTTGTTGAGAATCCTAGGTGATGGGTGCAGTGTCCTCGACGCTGGTTCGTGGTTCCTCGGAGTGATGCGTAGACGTGTTGTCGATGGAGCGCGAATTCTCGTAGCAGTTCGTGGAATCTTCGACATTGGTACGTGGATCCTCGAAGCGGTACGTGGGACCTTCGATAGCGGTACGTGGATCCTCTAGGCGGTACTATAGCTTCTCGCGATCGGTACGTGGAAGTCTGGGATTGACTTGTGAATGGTCATGGACACTTGGTGGTAATCCCTTCCCAATGACGTTCATAATGTCTTGAACGGCAAGGTTGACCTCCTTCAAAGTTGCTTGTGCGTGGAACGAGTCATGGTGCCTTCCCTCACTTCGGGCACCGGGTTGGATCCTCCTTTAGGTTCATTGTCTGCATCATTCCCTCCCTTTTGAAGAGGTTTTGACCCCAAAACATGTTCTCCTATATCATAAGATGAAAGATCAGCCACGTTAAAGGTATGGGAAACTCTTACTTTGTCTGGTAGTTCGAGATGGTAGGTGTTGTCGTTGATCTTCTCAAGAATTTTGAACGGCCCGTCACCTCGTGGGGATAACTTGGAGGCTCTTTGTTGTGGAAACTTATCTGTCCTCATATGGAGCCAAACCCAATCCCCGGGTTTAAGCAATACTTCTTTTCTCCCTCGGTCGGCCCTCCGTTTGTTGTCCGTGGCCTTCTTCTCCAAAGTTTTGACCTCTTTTAGAAGTTTTTGAATAGCCTCGGCCCAGTGAAGTCCATCTTGATTAGCTTGTTCTAGTGGTGGTAAAGCTACAAGATCTAAAGGAGCCAAGGGGTTAAATCCATAAAATATCTCAAAGGGAGATAGTTTAGTAGAAGAATGCACAGCTCGATTGTAAGCAAATTCAACATAGGGAAGACAATCAAACCATGTTCTCATGTTGTTACCAAAGGTAGCTCGAAGTAGGGTTGTGAGTGTTCGGTTCACAACATCGGTTTGGCCGTCCGTTTGTGGATGGCAACTAGTTGAAAATAGAAGCTTTGTGCCTAGTTTCCTCCACAAAGTTCTCCAAAAATGTCCAAGGAACTTAGTGTCACGATCTGACACAATTGTTCTCAGGATGCCATGAAGCTTCACCACTTCTCGGAAGTATAGTTCCGCGATTTGGGAGGCATCATTGGTGTTGACACACGGCATGAAATGTGCCATCTTGGAGAATCGGTCTACCACCACGAATATGGAGTCCTTTCCTTGCGTCTTGGGTAAACCTAGCACAAAATCCATAGAAACATCCTCCCAAGGAGCGTTAGGAATAGGCAAGGGTAAGTAAAGTTCGTGAGGGTGTGACCTTGATTTGGCCTTGTGGCACATGATGCACCTCCGCAAAATCGCTCCACATCTCTTTTGAGGTGCGGCCAAAAGATATGCTCTCGGACCATGGCAAGAGTTTTGTCGACTCCGAAGTGCCCCATTAATCCTCCCCCGTGAGCTTCACGTAAGACTAGCTCGCTTACCGAACATTGGGGGATGCAAAGCCTTTTGTCCCGAAACAGGAACCCATCTTGAAGATAGAATGCCTTGTATAAGCCTTGGCCGTGCTCACGATAGCACTCACTCAGCTCCGGATCATCCTTGTACAAATCCTTGATGTGCTCAAACCCCATTATTTTGGTCTCCATGGTTGAAATGAGGGTGTATCTCCGGGATAGGGCGTCGGCAACAATTTTTTCCTTCCTCTTCTTGTATTTTATCACATACGGAAAGGTCTCTATGAACTCAAGCTATTTGAGAATCTTTGTCCCTTTAGGTGCTTTAGAGTCTCATGGTCCGTGTGGATGTTGAAATCTTTCGAGAGGAGGTAGTGTTGCCATGTTTCGTAGAGCTCTTTGTCATATGTCGGGTAGTTGAGAGTGGTGCCACTGAGCTTTTCACTAAAGTAAGCCACGAGACGCCTCCTTTGGTGTAGCACAGCTCCGATGCCTAGACCGGAAGCATTGCACTCCATTTCGAACGTGACATCGAAATCCGGTAATGCTAAGACCGGTGCTTGTGTGAGCCGTTCTTTGAGAGTGTTGAAAGCTTGATCTTGGGCTGGTCCCCACTTGAATGGCACGTTCTTCTTGATGACAGCGTTCATTGGTGCAGCTACGGAACTAAAATCTCAAACGAATCTCCGATAAAAGCTAGCGAGACCGTGGAAAATTTGTACATGACCGATGGTGGTGGGTGTAGGCGATTCTCGAATGGCTCGAATCTTTTCCTCGTCCACTTGAAGACCCTATGCACTTACTACAAAACCTAAGAACACACACTTGTCAGTACAAAAGGTGCACTTCTTTAGGTTGGCATAAAGACCTTCCTTCCGAAGCGTTTGCAAAACCAAGTTTAAGTGATTGAGGTGATCCGCATAGCATTTGCTGTAAATGAGTATGTCATCAAAATAGACAATCACAAACTTGCCAATAAAGCTACATAAAACCTGGTTCATAAGGCGCATGAAGGTGCTTGGAGCGTTTGTTAAACCGAAAGGCATAACAAGCCACTCGTAGAGGCCTTGCTTGGTTTTGAAGGCGGTCTTCCAATCATATCCTTCCTTCATCCGAACTTGATGGTACCCACTCCTAAGGTTAACCTTAGAGAAGATAGTGGCTCCGCTAAGTTCATCCAACATGTCGTCTAAACGTGGAATTGGGTGCCGGTACTTGATGGTAACGTTGTTGATGGCTCGACAGTCCACGCACATATGCCATGTCCCATCCTTTTTGGGAACAAAGAGGGCTGGAACGACACAAGGGCTGAGGCTCCCACGGATGTAGCCTTTGTACATGAGGTCACAAACTTGCCTTACCAATTCCTTAGTTTCTTCGGGGTTCATTCGGTAAGCTGGTTTGTTCGAAATAGGTGCCCCGGGCACAAGATCGATTTGGTGCTCGATCCCACGAATGGGTGGCAACCGCGGTGGTATCTCCTCAGGGAACACGTCCTTGAAGTTGTCGAGTATGGACTGGATTTCTCGAGGAAGCTCAACTTTACCTGTCCCTACACTTAAGCACTCTTTGAAAACCATTAGTAGCATGGTACCTTCGGCACGCATGGTTTTACAAACTTCATTAGAGGTAATGAATAGGCTGGAGTTCCTTACCTCTTCTTCCTTGTTCATGTGTTTTTGTAATTCATTAATTTCGGAAGGACTTAAAGGGGCTAAGTTGAACTTAGGATCCTTGAGGCTAAAGGAGTAGCGGTTGGTTCGTCCATTGTGGTTGGTGGCTCAGTCAAATTTCCACGGCCTCCCTAAAAGAAGGTGACCGGCTCTCATTGGCACCACATCACAAACCACTTCATCGTGGTATCTTCCCACACTAAAAGGAATGGTGACTTGCTCGACTATCTTCAATTTGGTGTCATCATTCAACCACCGTAGCTTGTAGGGCCTAGGATGCTTAGTCCTTGGTGTACCTAACCTGTCCACCATGTACTTGCTAGCCACATTAGTACAAGATCCTCCATCGATAATAAGGTTACATACCTTGCCCTTCACGGTACATCTTGTGTGGAGGATTTTTTTCTCGTTGCACCTTCTCCTCCGGGTTGACAAACACACTAAATGTTAGGCGAATGACTAGGAGCTCTCCTTGGTCTGGATATTCAACGCCCTCATCATCTCCATCCGAGTCTCCTTCGTGCTCATCTTGTGATTTGTACTCACCGTCATTGGTGAGGATCATCACCCTTTGGTTTGGGCACTCCCGTGCATAGTGTCCCCGGCCTTGACACTTGAAACATGTAATGTCACGAGTACGAAATTGATTCTGATTAGGGAACTTACCTGGTTCCGGCTTGGTGACCTTGGGCGTGTCAAATGCCTTGCCCTTGAAATTGGAACCATCTCCTCCTGAGGCTCCCTTGTTCGGGAACCGGTTGTTGTTGGGGCTCCACGGTGTGTTGCTGTTTCGGCCCCTAGTGCTTAGGGACATCTTTTTCTGAATTTTGTTCTCCACTTGAACCGCTAGGTGGAGGAGCTCGTATATCCCACTATAGTTGGTCCGTTCGACCTTTCGTTGGATACGATCGTTGAGGCCATCTACAAACTGTGCCATGAGGAATTCTTCAGATTCTTCCAACTCCAAGGAGTTCATGAGCTTCTCGAATTCCTCAAAGTATTCCTCGAGAGTTCTCGCTCCCTGCGATAATTTGCGAAAACGTTTTTGCAAATCACGGTGGTAATAGTCGGGAACGTACCGTATTCGGAGGAGATATTTCATGTCTCTCCATTCGGTTATGGGCCCAAAACGTTGCCTCCTTTGGTCAGCTACGGTTTTGTCCCACCATGCCAAGGCATTGTCTGTGAGTTGAGCCGTGGCGAGTGAGACTTTACGCGTCTCATTGTACCCATAGCACTCAAAGATGTACTCCATCCTTCACTCCCAATCCATGTAGGCCTCGGGGTTGGATTTCCCTGCAAATGTAGGCGGAGTTAGTTTGACATCCAAATTCTGTTCACAGGGTACCTCAATCCGTCCACGGTTCCTCATGAGCAATGGATTATTTCTCCGTTGGTGTTGCCGTTGAAGTGGATCGGGTGGTAGGTCATCATCTTCATCCTCGGGGATGAGGTCGGCTTCGTTCCGAATGACTCGTTGAGCTTGGACACGTCTCCCTTCCACTGGAGGTGGTGGTGGTGGAAGAGGCTGGGGTCCTTCAAGCCGTCCAAGGCGTTCACCGAATCCTCGGATTTCTTCATGGATGGCGTTGAGCATTTGCACGAGAGCATCTTGGGGAACGGCAGCATCTTCTCGCATAGCTTCAAAAATCTGTGTCCCTGGACTTAGACAAAAACAACAAGACGTAAACGTATCTTGTGGAAAGAAAAGTGAAAACTGGTTCGATAATTAAGGTGAAAACGCGAAAACAGAACACGAAAATTCGATAACGCTTCGGTAATATTCGAAAAAGTGAAAAAGGAAACTTAACTAATATATATATATTTTTTGACGAAAACCCTAGATGCAAACGAACAAACGAGATCTAATATTCGATTATCAAGGATGGAACTAGCAACCTAATCGACAACAACGAATCAAGCAACGAAGATCCAACTTTAACGAATACGAAGGTAGATCTAGCAACCTAACACACAAGCAAGCGATATTACTAACGATTATATATATTTTTTTTTTTTTGAAATAACGAACAAGCAAACACAAAAATCGAAACTAAGTTAACAAAGGGATAGAGACAACCGGTGAGAGCGTGGAACACAGCTCTGATACCAGATGATGTAAGCCTCGGGGTGAGGTTTACGGAACACGAACAGGATCCTTTATTCCACGGATGGTCGTCGGCGTTTCCTAAGGAATCTTGAACGTGGGTGAAGATCTGATACGATGGCGATCGCTTCCCTCGTGTGGGATCAAACAAGGGGGTTGTGTTGGCGGTAGGAAGTGAACCACAGAGGGATGGTAGTCTCTGATACAATACAGATCTCGTCTCGAAGAATCACTCGTCAAGAACAAGAACAAACTAGGGTTTTTGCCTTAGTGAAGAAAATGCGATATTTTATTGATAGTAGGGTAAAAAGCGGTTACATGGCTGCAAGGGGACTTTATAATGGTCCTATCAGCTAGCCCGAAGGCCCAAAAGAAAATAAAAACCCAACAACAAAAGATAAAATGCGAAAAACAAAGAAACACATAAACTCATCGTTTTACTAAAGCTAAAAATGGAAACTACTAATGCGCACGTTGAACGCGAGTCTTTGTGTCATTTTAGTAGAGGACTTAACTGTTGGGAGCGCTGGTTGAACCTGCAAGGATAGTATAAATTGAATAAAACTTACCTTGGTTCGTGCGGACTCGAGTGACGCTGTGAGAGACTATCGTGGTTCCCTCGTAGAATTGCGTGGTGTCCTCGATGTAGGGTCATAGTTCCTAAGCATCTGTCGTGGAATCCTCGACAGCTGGCATGAAGTCTTTGGTGGCTTGTTGAGAATCCTCGGTGATGGGTGCAGTGTCCTCGACGCTGGTTCGTGGTTCCTCGGAGTGATGCGTAAACGTGTTGTCGATGGAGCGCGAATCCTCGGAGCAGTTCAAGGAATCTTCGACAGTGGTACGTGGATCCTCGAAGCGGTATGTGGGACCTTCGATAGCGGTACGTGGATCCTCGAGGCGGTACGATAGCTTCTCGCGATCGGTACGTGGAACTCTGAGATTGACTTGTGAATGGTCGTGGACTTGGTGCTATTCCCTTCCCAATGACGTTCATAATGTCTTGCACGGCAAGGTTGAAATTCCTTCTAAGTTGCTTGTGCTTGGAACTAGTCATGGTGCCTTTCCTCACTTCAGGCACCGGGTTGGATCCTCCTTTAGGTTCGATGTCCGCATCAGGGTGGAATACGCACATTGATCCTTCTTTGATATTCTTAATTGCATGTGCTTTCGCCATTTTGATTTCAGGTTCAGACGCAGGATCCTCTAACTCAGTACTGTTTTCACCTCTATTCTCATCACCCTCCACGTCTTGATCTCGTAGCACTTTGAAATGGGATGGAGAAGCGATTCGTACCTGGCCATACACCAACTTAGCCTTAAAATTGCGACTTTACTTACCACTACCACCACTAGTTTGTGTTACTTTGGACCACTCTCCTTCTCGAGGCCCTTCTTCCGCTTCACCTATGACAGGAGATGAAGGGAAAATATTCCCCTATTTTTTTTCCTAGATTTTCTTGCCAGCCTATTTACCAGAGGTAAATTAGCCTCTACTTGTGCATTTACAAATTGCTCCACAGAAGTTGCAGAGACTGCTGCATTAATAAGCGGTGTAGATTCTGGAGGGACCACCTTCGTCACGGTTGAAACCGGCAAAGTAGCACTTGGTTTTACCCTCTACACTTTACCCTTTATTGTGTTGTCATTCCCTCCCGTATTCGCAATACAAACTTTGTCGACGTGACCCCATTTGCGAAAGACGCCGCACCACAGAGGCAACCACATGTATTCAAATTGTATGCAAACCTCCTCATCTTTGATTTGAAAGAAAGAGGTTTTTGGTAGTTCTTTCGTTAGATCCACTTCCACAAATTTTTTTGCTTCATCAAAATTTGTTACCAATTTTGTCTCTTGATGGAATCTCTTTGGCTCACCCACTGGAATTTCCAAGAAACTCAAACATTTCCAAGTAAACATAGACTGGGGAACATTTTTAATAGTCACCAACATTGGCATATGTTTGATCTCCGGTTGCTCTTCCTCCGTAATCGGTGTCCACTTTGAAACAATCATAGGTAGGTCACAAATGTTCCACATACCTCTACGTAGAAGTTTCAACCTTGCAGAAGCATTCCTAATTTTGACTTGATTGTTTTATCATTGACAGGAAAATCATCAATCTTAAACGATTTATCTCCCAAATTCCATATTTTGTTCACAATAACATGAATTTTGGCTACATGGGGGACTGAGGAGGGAAAGCGTCTGACTAGGATATCTTCCATAGAGGAGTAGCATTCGACAGGACCTCATCTAGCACAGCCACCATGGCCTTACTGTCAACCATTGAATCATCAATTCTGAATTTTGATATACTTTGTCGAGAACCTGCATTAGCGTAAGATTTTCGCAATGGCAAAGACAAAGATGGACCTACCACAAGTAGAGAGACTTCACTCCCCGTCTCCAACATGACTGACTCCTTCAGCGGCCACCAAACAGTCTTTTAGTCTTGAAGATAATTATCGTAGCCCGATTTTCTTAAAACCCCTCAAAGTTTTGCATTTTAGATGTGTGAAGTATTCGAGTGATGAGTCTCTTTCTAATCTCTTATCTAGGTTACCAAGTCTCGAAGATTTGATTTTAGATTGATGCCTCTGTGTAAAACATATCTTTCTAGCTATCGGTTTGAAGAGAGTTACAATTCTTACATTTTCAGAATCTTATAGAACTCGTCTTATGATGTTGAATGTTAATTCTCTTTTTTTTTTTTTTGAAAGGATGTGAAGTTTATTTCATCTATAAAAACAGTTTTACATTAAATGCATCCCTCGGTTGGAAATAATAGAGGGTTTTGAAGGTGAAAACCATAAAAATCTAATTTCTAGATTCAAACCAAACCATTTACCCATTTCCCAGCGTGGACACATCTGAAATCTTGAGTGTGGATAGTCAATTACGTATAGTGCGATCAATGGCTGGGATGAATTATTCTATTGAAGTTGGAAGTTCGCCATCACTTTCGTGTTCTTTCATGCCAAATGAAATGAATAGAAGCTTGGAATACATAACGCAATAGGAATCGAGGCGTGTATTTGAATGAATACACGCCTCGATTCCTATTGGTCATGAGTTTCAATTGGATTGTGACATAACAAACAAGCATAACTAACTCCCATATTCCAGGCACACATTTTATCGCTCGTAGTTAAGCAATTGTTAGTTGCAAATTAGGCCATGAGTGAATACTTAGGTGTTGCATTTGAGAACTACACTCCTTTTTACCAGGCCGTAGCTTTCTCCTCATGTCTTATTGCTTCCAAGAATCCTTAGACAAAAATCTTTCTTTAAAACTTTCCCTCACCACTTCTCCAAAGTGTCGCATCTTCTTGTGATATTTTTTCTCCACCTTGAAGCTTGTCCAACTCCTCTTATATTCGATTTAACAACTCATTCTAATGTCATCGATGATGATGATAGGCAATACTTCTATCACAATTACTGAATTAATCTTGAGATAAATAAAGCCTCGATTGCCCCCCCCTCCCCTGCCCCAAGATTACAATTTTCCTAGAGAACACCAACTATCATACCAAAAAGATTTTTGAAGACTACTTTGCACCTCCGTCTTAAGATAATCCTTTGCCTGGTCTCAGTATTTGAGAATCTTTTTCCACATCCCAGACCTTGTACTAGAATTCTCCTTTACAGACCAAAATATCTTGTATTCAAAGGAACCCACATCAAATGGAAACTGAGTCAGAATCCTCTTCCCTATAGACAAATATATACTAGCCATGTGATGTGGGCATCCAAAGCACACAAAACCATGAGCATACCAAACTAGCCGATACATGTACCAAACCGGTCAATTCAGAGCGTTTTGGAGAATTCTTGCCCAAATGAAGTTCAGATCAAGCACAAGGACTAGGATTGATTATTCATCAGCAAGTGGAATCATAAACCAACGAGTCGATACACCATATTGTTGTGAAGATCCATCTGAAGCATGCCGAACTCAAGTTTACCGAACAAATGATGACATTTCTCGAGCTATATTCAAAATTCACCAAAAGCAGCATATTTTATGAGGAATGATCGAGAAACATTTAGCCATTGCCGGAGTAAATCAAGAGATTGGCGTGAGCACCTTTTCGAACTGGATCAGGAGATACTTATTTAGCCTTACATGTGAGCCATATGTTACCATATATGAGATTTTCTTTATTCAATTCATTGGAGACTTATGTGTGGCGATCAAAAGTGCTTGATAATCATTCAGGAACTATCCAAGACTTCTTACCAAACACCAGAAACCAGAGGATTAGGCGAATCCTCTTGCAACTCTACTTTCATTTTTCTGGTGCATTCACTTTTAGAGCGTTTAGAGGGCAACAACTCTTTTATTTTGAGTTATGCATTTTAAAAACTCTCCTAACGAACCTGGACACTCCAAACTAGCACCACTTCCAGCCCAAGTTATCAAGTCTCAAGCTTCATCAACTTACCTTATTTGGCCAGATTTTGTGTTTTCCAAAACGGCTCTTTATTTTATTTATTTCTGCAATTCCTTCTTGTTTTGGCACCCTAGGACCGTTGTATTTCAAGCCTATATAATCTCAGCTTTGTTTCCATTGTAAACCACCCTTGATCGATTTAAAGTTAATAGAAAAGTATTTTTTTCTTCACAAAATTGTCGAGTTTTTGTGTGTGTTATTCTCTTGTGCTTATTGAGCGATTCATTTAAGTCCTATTGAAGCTGTAAGATAAGTTTGTTTGAGTGATTCAGATCAACTTGTTTGGTCCATTGATTAAGCGAGTTGATATGCTAAAATATAATACCCTAAAGTATCTAAGCAGTAGATGTAGTATTCTAGGGGTCGAACCACAAAGACTCAAGAATTCACTCAATAGATATTAAGACTCGAATTAAGCTAAGCGAACAAAGTAATGCAGGAAATAAACAGCAGAATATAAAAGCTGTGAAATTCAATGGAGGAAAAGCGCTAAGCCTAGGGAAATTCTCCGGTAAATCAGAATTGCAGATCAAACAGAATGTCAGGAAGATATTAAGCACTGTTCTTGAACTTGAAACACAAATGAAAAATCAACCAACCGTCGGTGCGAAGATTATCTATGTCTAAACCTAGAATTCCAAATTTCTTTGCAAATCCTATGAATTCAAACAAGCATTAATGATTAGGTTCAATTGTTCACAAAATCCTAAACCAAATTTCTTTGCGAATAAGTCTTTTGCTCATCTAACACTAGTTCAGGCAATCAATCACACTTTCGTGCCAATCAAACAACCTAAGATCAGATTCTAGGTCATGAAGCTAGAATAAGCAGTAATCACAAGTCTAGATGAAGAGCTCTAGTGAATTTCTCCTATCAATTCAGATCAACCTATCAATTCATCAAACACCTTTGAATAACCCTAAACCTAACAAGGAATCTACTCATTCATGGTGAATGAAGCAAACATCATGAATAAAATAGATTGCATAAAATAAATCAAGAGTAAACAAGGGTTCAGAATTGTCTCCCACAAAACCCGGAACCAATATCTCTCCAAGTATTCAGAATAATGATAAAAGCTAGTCTCAAAGTGGCTAAAAACCCTAAATATAATGCTAAAACACGTTCTGGGCTTAATTGTAAATAATAGAATCTTCTGGGCCAAGTTGCAGACTCTTTAGACTTGAAAAATCACGTGTTTTCCTTTCCTGCAGTCGGTGTCGATCGATACCGGGTTGGTGTCGGTCGATACTCGGACTCTGTGCTCGCCAGACTGGACTGTCTTCACAAAAACTGGCATAACTTTTGATCCCACTGTTAGAATGACCTCAAACCACTTCCAAATAAAAGCTAATCCATTGATCTGTCTTGTATCCAAATTTGAGCTCAATCCATCGGTGGAAAATCATTCAAAGAACGCCAAAAAGCTCCAGAATACTCCAAAAGCTCCAATTAAGCTCCAAACGTGCTAAAACCTGAAAAGACTCAAAAGACTACAAAAACACTAGAAAGACTCTGAAAACAAGACGTATATCATGGCTAAAAACGGGTAAAAACCATGATATATCACGAGTCAATCTTTATCTATCACCTCCATATCGACTTCATTCCACCTTCCGCGAGAATAAGCTTGGAATCTCGTTATCATCAAGTGATCTAACGTTAGAGTGAGTCCAATCTTATCATCTTACTCTATCAAATCCATGTTGTGTTCATCCAACCTTTGTCTTTTCTATTTTTCTGGTTTTGTTGTCTAATTTTCATAAAACCGAAAACCCAAACTAAAAGTCATTTTGCTTTAGTTTCTTTTCAAGTTTCTTGTCATTTGCTTTATCAAACCATAGCAAAAAGCAAAAAAATATTTGCTTCAGTTTGCTATTTATATCAAATTTTTTATAAAGAAAAACCAATAAAATTTGTTTTTTGGAATTATTTTTCTTATTTTTTATTTTTTGAATTTTAATTTTGATAAAATCATAAGAGAAATATTAAAAAAAAATTCCTTTTGTTTTTATAGGTTTTCGAATTATACTTGAATTAAAAAGAAAAAAAGGAACAAAAGAAAAGTTTAGAAAATTTTAATATATCATTGGTTTGCCTTTATTTTTTCTTTCTTTTTTGTTTTGATTTGAAATGTGATACGCTTTCTTCCTCTTCTTTCTTTTGCGCAGTCGAAAGCCTGAGCCATGGAACACCCTAACTCGTATGAGGAGGATCTCTATGATTATAACAGCCACCAAGAGGAAACCGAACAAGATATTAAACCATACGAGTTATGGAGAATCATGGCGTCGAGTTGCTTATTCAAGCTCAGACTCTGAAGATGAACTTGAGGAAGACGAGCTTGAACCTGAACCACCAGACCGTTACCTCTCCTATCCTTACACCAATTCCCCATAAGCAACTCTATCAACTTGAAACCAGTCTTATTCAGCGTTTTATGAGGATAAATATTGTGAAGAAACTGTAGGAGAGGCATATGGGGATTACCCCTCCCATTCCCCTTGGCATGAAGAAGATTAGATGACGACCCTTATACTGGTCATCTAATATATCATGTTATTATCGTCTTTTGTCTTAGCTTTTAGTGTCATTTTTGAATCCGTCATGTCTCTTCAGCGTCTTTTAGTATCTTTTTGGTCAATTCTTGAGTCTTTTGCAGGTTACAGGACATTATGCGGGAATAGAAAGCTTTGCACGTTTTTCAGGATGATTGCGGGACAATGTTGGGCGTGAAGACGAATGACCGATCGATCCCCAGCTGGATCGATCGGTCCGACAACACGACGAGCATCAAAAGAAGAGATCGATTAATCCCTACCTGGATCGATCGATCAGAACCTACAGACAAGGCCATTAAAAGAGATTGACCGATCCCTATCTCAATTGATTGATCAGAACACACGGACCAGCACCAGAGGATGAGACCGATTGGTCCAAAGAAGCATCGATCGATCCAATCGTGGAGGAGACACCAAGGGAAAAATGACTGATTGGTTCTTCTTTAGACCGATCGGTTCGAAGATGCGACAATTTGTGATTTTTTTTTAATTGATATTATTTTATTTATGTTTTTGCAAGGGAAAAAATCCAAAAAAGTAGATTTTATATTTTACGCTTTCTTTTCTATTTTTTGGAGAGACTTCCATCATTGTGAGCTACTCCATGGGGATCAAATATTCATCCTAATTAATCCTAATCCATTTGATTTATTCTCCTTAATTAATCTCAATTACATGGATTAATTATCTTAATTAATCCCTATAACCTTGATTAATTATTCTTAATTAATCCTAATTATCATGATTAATTACTCTTTAATTAATCCTTATCAACCTGATTAATTACTTCTAATTAATCCTAGCATGCATACTAATTCAAATTCTAATCATGTAATTATTTAATTAATTCTCTAATTAATTGACCTAATTACCCTAACTACCCATCCTAATATGTGCCACCGTAATTCACACACTTCGAGAACTCACATTGATTTGCCGGACGGTTGTGCGCTTGTGTGTACTTAGCGGCTCGCTCTCCTCGACTATTCCTTCGGACGACACTCTGGATCTCTTCGAATAAGCCTCCGAATAGCTTCCCAGATCACTCCTCACGAACCAACTCTCGAACGGCAACTCCAGACTTCTCGGCAAACAATGCCTCGGTAAGACTCGGCCCTCGGTAACAACCTCTCAGCGTTCACCTCTCTCGGCGAACACCCCCTCTTTGTCCGCGGCAAACTCTTTATTCGGCCACGGACAAGGTAAGCTCTCCCTTCTCTCTTCTTCCTCTCTCTAAGCTTTCACTTTGGTGTGCACAAAATGAGAGCTCACACTTCCTCTATTTATCGGCAAAGTCTTGGTGCATGGCTCCTTACATGTGTCTTCACCTTAGCACTTGCCCGCCACTTGTCCACACACTCCAAACCTTTTGGGGATCAAGGCTCTCCTCCATCCAACAAGTGCCCAGCTTCTAGAAGCATCTCCCTTGGGCACCAAGGAAGCCACTCACAACTCGCCAACCACCCCAACATGTCCCCAACATGTCTCGGACATATCTCGGACATGTTCCTGACATGTCCGATCTCCGCTCCCCCGACTCCTAACAAGCTGTCCTAGGCTAGATTTTTGTGTCGTCCTAGTGTCCCCTTGACATGACATTAATCTCACAATGATCCTTTGGTTTTACGAATTTTTTTCGCATTTACCCCAATATTTCTATTCATACGGCCGTACCGTGTCCGTACGGCCGTATCGCGTCCGTACGGTCGTACCGTACCACCATCCGTACGGTCCTTCACGACCATCCGTACGGTCCTTCACGACCATCTGTACGATCGTCTGTACAGCATCCGTACAATCGTCCTTACTCACCCGTACGGTCATCCGTACATGTCCGTATGATTGTTCGTACACTATTCCAATGGCTCCTCCGGCGAGTGTGAGACACTATTCCGGCATCGTCTCGGTACCATCTTGGCATTACTTAGGCGACTCTTCTAAAATCTTTCCGCGAATCTTTGGCATTAATCCGACCATGATCCCACGTCTGCAGCTCCTCTTCTCCTTTGGTCATTCGGGCATCAATTTGTTGATTTGGCGTACTCTTCGGAAGATCCTCGGTCATTTCTCATATTCTCTCGATAGTTACTCCTCTTTTATCCTTTTAGAAGCTTCCATCGAGCCACTTTTGCCTTTGGTTGATTTTAGGTCGTACAAAGTCTTGTGGTCCACGTACCGTCATTCGTACGTACCGCTAATTTTGGTACAGGGTGTTACATACTCCCCCCCTTCATAGAATTCGTCCCCAAATTCTTTAGCGTTGCGAAGGTTCGGCTTCGTCTTCCTCTCTTTAAGTTTAAGGCTCTTATCTTAAAACTTACCACGTCGTCTCCTTTATCTCCTCCATGCTAGTTCAAGACTCCTTCCTTATAACACAAATATTTCTATTTGTTTCTTCCATCTTCTTTGCCTTTCTTCTCGGGGATTCGTTATATCTCTTAAGGCTTCCTTTACCTTGCATTTCTCTTCCGGATCTTCCATCGTCAATATTGGTTTATCTTCCTGGGCCTCCTTTTGTCGCCTTTACTATCCTGTCATTTCCATTCCTTGCGGTTTCTTTATGTGTCGCATTCTTCTCTTGACGTTCCTTCCTCAATCGCCTCGTTTCTCTTCTTTGCCTCTCCATTGCTATTTCGCCGAAATAATTCTCTACCACTCGTTTCCTTCTCTTTCGTTTGAAGTTCAAGGTTTTCCCCTTAAGACTCTACACGTCATCTCCTTTCTCTCTGATATGATCATGAGCAACAACAAGGAAGGAGAGCTTGAACCTGACAAGAAACATGAAGCCAATGGAGGATTTTTGGCAACCAAGAGAGATAAGTTTCAAAGGATCAAAGAAGGCATTGGCGTGACACAATCCGTTGGAAGATTGCTTAAGGGAATATGGAATCAATCGGATCACTCTACCAAGTATGGAGAAGAAGTGAGTCAAACCACTCTGGTTTTGATTCAAACTATTCAATGAATGGGTAAGTGATTCAATTGTACTCTTTTTCCCTTGTCAAGTTTTGTCCCAATGGGTTTTCTTGACAAGGTTTTTAATGAGGCAATTGTTTCACTTCACCATAGCCCATTTGTTGAATAAATCAAACCCATGGCCCCTTTGGATGTCAAAGCCACGAAATTGTGAAGAGGAGGAGCCATTTTTATCATTCAAACTTTATTTAAATTTTATGTCATTTTCGAGGTGTCTTGGAGCTTGTTCCAAGACTCTCTCTTCTTTCTTCTTTATATTCTCTCTTGAACTCTCTTGAGAACTCATCTAGACTTTTAATCAAAAACCTTTTCTGAATCTCTAGATCTTGTTGATGAGTAATATTCAACAAAACTTTCGATTCTTTTGGTGAGTAATATCCTTGAGAATCGATTGAGGAATATCAAGAGCCTTCCGCATCTCTTGTGAGACCATTCGATCCACGGAATATCAAGGGCCTTCCGCAACCCTTGTGAGACCATTCAATCCACAACCTTTGAAGCAATCCGCTGCTTGCAAAGCCTATCCAAAACCATACCCAAACCGTAGAGTGAGTCGCAAAAGCTATCCATTCGGAGACTCCAAGCCATTCTCCATCCGAAAACACACAACTCCACAAAGTTCATCCTAGGGCAGTTCGATCCTCTCCATTAGGATCACATCACTCTCTTCCGTGTAAGTCTAAGGATTCTTCCTTAGAACTTAAACATTCCTGTATTATTCTCAATACTCCTTCTGAGTCTCTATTCCTTCTATCCGAAATAAACTTCTCTTCACCAAGCCTTGTCGTATCCATCTTATTTTGTTTTACTCTCCACACCAAAATATTTATCAATATTTTGTTTTCACATGCCATTCTCTCTTCTCTGAGCTTTGCTGATTTCACAATACTCCACACTGATCTGTTTTAATCCATTGCCTTCTTCTTGTTCGCTTTGCCATCTCCACGGTACTCCGCACACGTCTTTATCACGCTTCAAGTACACACACACGCCGCACAATACCTGGTCCGCAAAACAACTTAAACTATACGATGTAAAACACAAAGTTATATCCTCATGATAAGCTTTGTTTACACCATATGTGAGTCTCTACTTATTCACCACTAGGTTCCTTACTCTAAGGGTACATAAACTTTTCTCTTCAAAAGTTCCCCTTGAACCTAGAGGCTACTACGGGAATCACCATGTAATACCCCGAGCACATCTACTAACTACTCTACACTATCTACCAACAAGCAAACAAACACCCAAAAACACCCTATTAAACAAGAGGAGTTAGCACCCATACTTACTTGGTTGGTGGCTAACTAGCATGCACGGTTTTTTGGTAATCCTAATCAATACTAGGGTTTCTCTTCTTTCTTTTCAATGTTTGCTTCTTGGTAGAATGCTCACTCGCAGATCTTGTCGGCGGAGGACGTGTCTTCATGGAATATACCGATTTAGTTGACGTTTTAGGATATGTCGTCTTACATTTGTTGGCCATATGTCCCAGATCTCCACAAGAGTAACACACAATCTTAGAGCTCTTTCTCTTTTCCGGGCATAGACGAGCAATATGACCAATTTCTCCCCAAGTATTACACTCAATCAAGCAATTTGTTTTTGATGAATCACCTTTTCCTATACCCTTGAAGTTGGAAAGTCCTTGCTTCTTTTGTCCTGATGACTTGATTCCTTTTAATCTATGTCCTCCGGATTTTGTCTCTTCCTCAAACTCATGCTTGAATTTAGCCCATTCTGGTAACCTTTCTCTGTGTTGTCGTTCAACGCTTGACCACCAACATACTGCATCATCTACAAGATAGTAGACTGCAATGTCCTTCTTGAATTCCTCTGGACATCTTGTCGCTGTGAAGTTCTTCTCCAGCTTCTGTAGCCATGAATCTGCCTTGAATGCTCCTACTCCTCCTTCAAATGACTCAGTTCCTAGGCTTTTCGCCATTATGAGTATCTTGAGATAATCCAGAAATCGATATGTCCTTGACAATCCACTTGCTATATTATGCTGTTTGCGGATTAAATGATCTAACACCTCGCACATTTTCTTGGTTACTAGGTCTTGATTCACCCCTTGTTCTACTGGCACTACTGCTTTTTTAATCTGCATTGGCCCTTCCTGTTGAACCTCAAAACTATGACGACTTCTAACACGCGGTTCCCTTCACTCATTCTTATTGCACGACTCAGAGCCCCTTATTGATGTTCTCACCACAGCCTTTGCATTGTTCCCAATAGATCTCTTATTCATCCTTCCTGACGACTCATCATCACTCATTCCAGCATATCCATCAACTAAACCTTTAGTACTCGATATTCCACTCATCTCCTCTGACTTAGATCCTTGACGAGGCATCTGCATCACAATCCAGGGTTAATCCTAATTCCCCCACTAATCCTAGTTGGTCTAACCCAATTTCCAACCCTAATTCTAATCCTAATTCTAATCTACCTAGTTTGGACGTAGCTGGTTTCCTAGGTTGCTTATTGCAACTCAATATTTACTCGATAAAACATTTGAAAAGCACGCGGAATTGCCCGAGCATCATGAACCATGCTCTGATACCACCTTATTTACCTCTACTTGTAACATCCTTGAACCGCTCTAGAACTAGAACGGACAAGGTCGTCACAAGTAGCCTATACTTCGATTGATCAAACAGAGGTTCTAGCACCAAGCCAGCGTCCCTAGTTAAACCAACCTCCGTATAGTTCCTTTCTGACTCGATATTAGGCTTGCCAACCCTTTACCGAGAGAGGAAGTTGTGTCGACCCGGACAAGGCCTTATCATCAACACCATACCATTTCGAATAAAACATTCTTTATTAACTTAACCAAAACAACAACTTACAAAACATGTTTTATCGACTCGAGTCTACGGCCTAGTGCCAAACCATTCACTAACACATACTTCTTTACAATAAGCAACGGAAAACTACACCAGCGACCTATACGTCCAAACGTCCCTCTAATCCCCACTATGGTTACCTGAAAAACAAATGGTGGAATCATAAGTATCCTAAACCTAATGATACTTAGTGGAACCGGCCCTGCATAAGACAACGTTAGTCTACCCCAAGTTCCCCACCCCATCTAAACTACTCATGCAATCAAACAATGCTACTAACGGCGCATTAAACTGCTGCCATGCTAAGTGGGAAGTCTACTACTTCACCCACTAGCTCGATCGGAAATGACTTAGCTACCTGCTTCGTCCATTTCTTCTCTTACACACACTCAGGATATGTGAAACACCCCAACCCGGTACCATGTACCGGATCAACTCTCGGCCATAAAATCCGAGAGTAACGCTTACACGGAAGCACCACTATTTTAAACTTTCTTTTAACATATTTCATCAAGTAAACATTCAAATTTGATAATTGATTAACTTTAACAATTACCTTCATCATAGCTTAGCCAATCTCAGGATTCTGTCCCCTTGTCCACGTCCGTCTACGTAAATCCTCGTAGCCGTCCACGTACATCCACAGAAATCCTTGTAGCCGTCCACGTACAGCTCCCATTTGTTCGAGCTTCCTTCTACAGCTTGCGAATGTGCCATCCTTGGACCAGCTACCTTCGTGTCATCCAACAAAATCCCCTTTTGTACTTAGTTATTCAACCAACCACCCCACATAATCAAGCACAAAGAGAGAGATGTTCGGAGTTGCACCCTACCGAACATCAACCGCGTTCTTCACTCCTATGAAGCCCACCGTAGCCGCCCTTGCCTTTGACACGATTTCACGATCATCCTTCCCACCATCACTTGTCCACCGTCCATGAACACCACCGTAGATTCTCACCCATACTCGATAACCAAACATGAATATTCGATTACTCTAGACAGGCGTTGCCTTTTCTCGATAAACCCTCACTGTTTCTCGATAATCCTTGATGATTATCGACGATCTTTTAAACTTTCTCGACAATCTTTTCCTTAGCGATTTTCTTTCGAGTGCGACTAGGGTTTTTCGTGTCCCCCTCTAAGACCACGAATCACCCTTTTTATATCATTAGGGTTTCACATAAAACCCTAATAATACACTTAATCACCAAACCTTTGTTGGGCCTAACCATTGGGCCCAAACTTCACACTAGATCCACGAGTCCACGACGCTGGTCCTTCGATCCACGACGCTGGCCCGTGAATCCCCGATGTTGGCCGACAAGTCCACGACGTCGGCCCAGGAATCTTCGACGATTTTCGATTCTATCTGAAGATTCCTAAACTTCATCTAACATTATCCATTTTGTCCGAACGTTATCCGATCATGTTCGATTATTTCCATTTCTCTCCGAACATTCTATTTCTGTCCGAACCAATCTTGTCCGAACGTGACTCCCTTGACCAATCACACGGATTTATCGGAAATGAGCTTCCAGACTCATTTTCCTTCGATAATCTGATTTCCCTTGACCATTCTTCGCATTTCAACACTGATCCTTGGACCATCCTCGTTGGTCCTCAAGGATCCTCGATGATTCGAATAGAATCCTCGGACGCGGGTGTTACAATTCTCCCCCACTTAGAATGAATTCGTCCTCGAATTCAACTTTGGAATCCATTCCAAACCTTTGATTTTCCACAACTTACGTAACCATTGCCTTTTTACATGGTTTCCTTACCATTGCTTGCAATCTTATTCAAGATTCAATCATAACTTTTTCTTTTGATACTTCTTTTCATTGATATATCAAAGTCCTTTGAACTGGAATTGCTTTAATTCTCAGTAAACTCTTACCACTTTACTGATTTTAACATATCCTTTTCAATCGTAACCTTCCCTAGGTTCGATCTTAAATACTTTTTCTCTTAGTATTTCTCGAATTGATTCCACAATTCTCGATCCTTGTCTCTCCAAGACTGAATCGTTTACATTGGATATATCTTTCCTTAGACAACGTCTACACTCCTCTCAACCTTTGTTATGCGATTTCCATTCATTTTCACTGAAATTGTCTAACCATTTCCTTGTGAGAACTACATTCATCGTGGATCCACTGGTACTTTCCAGCGTTCACCAACGATATGTTGGTACCATCCAACATTCGCAAACACTCTGTGCTTTCAAAGATTCCAAAATCTCTTGGCACCAAATGTTTTTAACTTTTAAACGTGAATGTTTCACACTCATTCAACCTTAGCATCGCAACATCTTCGAATTCTTAGAAACTTAACCATGTTTCTTCTCGAGAATTCTTTGAGTTACCCTCTTTCTTACTTACTATTCTTGGATCACACTTTGATCCTTTAGTATTCACGGACCTTCCTTGATCCTTCCACATTCATCAAACATTCCTTAGATCGCTTGGCAACCATTGCAAGTGTTTCCATTACACTTGGTTCCACAAGGACCTAGCAGATTCTTCACAAACATTCTCGGATCCCTTAAGACCCTCACACAACTTCTTGGAGCACTTTCGATCCTTATACACATTCTTGGATGACTCTCGATCCTTACATTCTCGGTTTTGCCTTAGTCCACTACTAAGGTCTTATCACCGGTATGCCTGAGAACTTTCTCTTAGTTCTCAAAGATACATACATGACAATTCTCGGCGAACTACCTTGTTCCCAAAGACATTATCAACAACATCTAGTATTGAACTTTCGCGCACTGCGGTTATAACCTTGGCAAGTTCATATTGGCCCATCATTATCGTCTCAGCAAACTCACTAGGTCCTGAGATCGATTTACATTCACATCCACGCCTAGGAAAACTTTCACTAGTTTACAAGGACGCTTCACATTCCGCCTTTGAACTCGCAAGTTCTTAAGGACTTTTCACAAAAGGCCTCAAACTTCCAAAGCGCACCAACAATCCCGCTTACGTCCCAATACTTTTACATTCGTTACCTTTTACCATCAAGTAACTTAACATCTACTTCACCATTTTAGATTTAACTTTTCTTCTTTCATTTCGTTCCCATGGTCATAGTCAATAAGAGCCAATCTAACACTTTGATATCCAGAGTCAAAGATGCAAGTCAGTTTCTTTCATGTTACCAATTTCCGTCAAGTGATTGTCCGAACACCATAGATCAATCAACGAGACAATAACGCACGTATTACATATTTACAATGACAAGCAAACATGCCAAACATCAAAAACACATAGTCAATGATGCTCGTCAGTCTCTCTCATATTTCAACTCGTTAAGTGATAATCTGAACTTTGCCAATTATCCACAAAACAATAATGCGTGTCTTACATATTACTCATGACAAGCAAACTTGCACAAACATCAGTGACCAGGAATCTAATGTAAGACGACATCTTAGACTTAATCACTTATAGTCGAACCTTTCATTTTTCTGTGACCACAGTCAATAAATCGCAATCCCACAACCGATTCACAGTCAATGTTACTTCTCAAACATTCGTCAATTTGTCTAGTGATTGTACGATCAGCCATACTAAATCAACAAGACCATAATGCGCTATAAACATTCCTTTACATTCACAAAGCATTTGTTCTCACAGAACAATCACCAACATTCTAATATAGCGCACACATTAACCATCTAAATTGATTATCCGATCAGCCAGACTAAATCACCAAGATATTTCAACATCACATGAGAAGCAACCAAATACTTAATGAACCAATTGCAAGAAAGCAACTTAGACTTAATCACAATCACACACTCTCTGATTTGCGGCTGTTCCTTTAGCCTAATCAATTTTACTCGGTCCATTTATTCACCATGTAAACATAACTTCGGCGTTTTCATCGTCCTTCATGATACTCACGAGTTTTGTCTATTTTCTTTAATAGAACTTCACTGATTTGTTTGTCCTTAACAAAATCCCCATCATCCGATCGTGAGTGGCCAACTCTCACGTGGACGAATTATCATTTTTGTGAAGTCTCCCTCACTTCACTTTTCTGCAACTTACTTGTCCTTAACAATTCGGCTTGGGAATCTCCAATTCCTTTCGTGAAACTACAATTATCACTTTCAGGACTTCCTTGTCCTTGTGATTTTAGAGAATTCTAAATTTCCATCTAGAGGTTCCACCAGATCACTTCCAAGTAATCCATCATCTGAAAACTGATTTTTACGAATTTCCTTGTTCACATCAGTTTACTTCCAAAGAAGTATGTTTTCCTACATCACTTCTCGGAGATACATTTCCTCTAGAACATTACCAACGTCCATGTTAGTTAATCATACTCCACAGCCTTCCTTGGCCGGTAGTATCCATCACTAACACCATTCCATGGACATACTCTTATCCAAAACCGATTCGATCCTTTCCCGAACCTTTTCTGGACAACTTTGTTACTTAAGCTTTTCCATTGACATTAAGTTTTCATTTAGAAGTTTTTCAAACTTAACTCCTTTGGATTCGATGCGTGAACTACATCCTTAGTGGTTCACCGCCAATAGTCTTTCCAAGACTTAGCATGATTCAACACTTATCGAATCTTACCTTTCGATTCAAAACTAAACAGACTTTTTCCTTTGATCCGTTTAACGAACACCAACTGGATTCTTGTTCAGCCTTGTTCCTTGGGAACTTCCTTAAGTTCCAATCTTTTATGAAAAATATCATTCTCAGCAATCCATTTCCTTTGGAAAGCTTTTACAACCATTCGGAGTTCATTCCCTTTTTCCTTAAGGAATTTACAACGCATTTTACAGACTACTCGTCCAAGCCTTTACTAGAATGTTAGATACCCATCTAAGCATTCTTAACATTTCAACTTTTATTAGGCGTTCCATTGCCATTACCATTTTCTTTCGAAAAGTCATTATTCGGCATGTCTTTGGCCAAATCGTTTCCACACTTAACTCTTATCTCCACTTGGAGTTCTTTCATCCTTTGACTAGTCATCATTCCTTCATTATGATCCTTGACTAGTTCACCTTCCTCAGCCATTATCCAATGACTTCCTTATGTTTTTTCCAACGACTTTGATCAAGATGCTTAAACCAACGTTTTACACTTGGTCATTCTCCAATGACGGTTATCAATTACTCTCGGTGAATGATTGAGTTAGCAACCAAAATACATACTTAGTCAATTTCTAATGACTTTAGTCAATCATTTCCGATGATATGATTTTAGTTGGTTTCTAACTTTGAAATGTTTACCACTCCCACTTCTGAAACTTAGCATCCGTCCCAGATAGGACCACTTTCACTCTCGGGTTTCCTTACCCGTTAACCTTTAACTTGATCCTTCTCAGATCTGGTTCCATGGATACGTGTACCAATGCTTGTCCTTAGCATTTTCCTCGAATTACCATTGCTTTTCCATAGCAATTTCCACACTACCACGGATTTTACTTGGCAATTTTCGCTTACCGAATGCCTTTCCTTAGCATCCTCCACGTTGCCAATTCTTTCTTTGCAAGTTCCACCTTAACAATGCTTTTCCTTAGCAATGTTCTCTTTCCGAATGCTTTTCCTTAGCATTCTACAAGTTACTAGTTCTTTAGACTTGTCTTTTTCCTTCAAGACTTTGTCCTAGAACCATCAATGCCCTTTCCTTGAGCTAACCACGTCTTGTCCTAAAACCAACTCCGCTCTGATACAAAACTGGAACACCCCAACCCGGCACCATGTACCAGATCAACTCTCGGCCATAAAATCCGAGAGTAACGCTTACACGGAAGCACCACTATTTTAAACTTTCTTTTAACATATCTCATCAAGTAAACATTCAAATTTGATAATTGATTAACTTTAACAATTACCTTCATCATACCTTAGCCAATCTTAGTATTCTGTCCCCTTGTCCACGTAAATCCTCGTAGCCGTCCACGTACATCCACAGAAATCCTTGTAGCCGTCCACGTACAGCTTAGCTTCCTTCAACAGCTTGCGAACGTGCCATCCTTGGACCAGCTACCTTCGTGTCATCCAACAAAATCCCCCTTTGTACTTAGTTATTCAACCAACCACCCCACATAACCAAGCACAAAGAGAGAGATGTTCGGAGTTGCACCGCGCCGAACATCAACCACGTTCTTCACTCTTATGAAGCCCACCGTAGCCGCCCTTGCCTTTGACGCGATTTCATGATCATCTTTTCCACCATCACTTGTCCACCGTCCATGAACACCACTCAACGAATCCGCGAACTTTCTTCGATAGATCCCTTGTTTCCCATGACAGATCTCGACTGTCCTTGGTTCTTCCTCGACAGATCTCGACGATCTTTCTTTTTACCTCGACAGATCTCAATGATTTTCATATTACTTTGATGGATCTTGACGATCTCTCTTTTCCTTCGATGAACATCGACGTTCCTTTGTTTCCTCGTCCGTTCTCATCGATTCCACGACAAATCTACACATTCCTCGAACAGCTACGACAGATCTTGTCGATTTCCACGACAGATCTCCACTCATCCTTGATAGAACTACAAATCCCCTTGATAGAACTCGTGTTCCTCGACAATTCTTCAAGGATCCTCAATCCCGAACGTTATTCTCCCACGTTTCTTGATCACGATCCTTACTCAACCGTAGATTCTCACCCATACTCGATAACCAAAAATGAATACTCGATTACTCTCGACAGCCGTTGCCTTTTCTCGATAAAACCTCACTATTTCTCGATAATCCTTGATGATTATCGACGATCTCTTCAACTTTCTCGACAATCTTTTCCTTAGGGATTTTCTTTCGAGTGCGACTAGGGTTTTACGTGTCCCCCTCTAAGACCACAAATCACCCTTTTTATATCATTAGGGTTTCACATAAAACCCTAATAATACACTTAATCACCAAACCTTTGTTGGGCCTAACCATTGGGCCCAAACTTAACACTAGATCCACGAGTCCACGACGCTGGTCCTTCGATCCACGACGCTGGCCCGTGAATCCTCGACGTCAGCCCACAAGTCCACGACGTCGGCCCAGGAATCTTCGACGATTTTCGATTCTATCTAAAGATTCCTTATCTTCTTCGAACATTATCCATTTTGTTCGAACGTTATCCGATCATGTCCGATTATTTCCATTTCTCTCCGAACATTCCATTTCTATCCGAACCAATCCTGTCCGAACGTGACTCCCTCGACCAATCACGTGGATTTATCAGAAATGAGCTTCCGAACTCATTTTCCCTCGATAATCTGATTTCTCTTGACCATTCTTCGCATTTCGACACTGATCCTCGGACCATCCTTGTTGGTCCTCGAGGATCCTCGATGATTCGAATAGAATCCTCGGACGCGGGTGTTACATCATGCCTCTACGCATTCCTTTCTACCTTAGCTACATGACTCGGTATACTTGCTTCGGCTTCTTGCCTTAGCACACACTCACACTCAACTAAGACTCTAACAACTAAGTCTCTAACCTAGTCTACTCGACACAACGGGTATTAGCCTCAACGCCTTCCCCTCATAACATGCCTCCATGCATTTTTGATCACTAACCTAGACTCTACAACTAGGTCCTAACCTAATTCTACACAACACAACAGGTACTTGCCTCAACGCATTCCCCTTAGAACATGCCTCCATGCATTTCTGATCACTAACCTAGACTCTACAACTAGTTCCTAACCTAATCTACAAAACACAACAGGTACTAGCCTCAACGCGTTCCCCTCAGAACATGCCTCCATGCATTTCTGATCACTAACCTTGACTCTGCAACTAGGTCCCAACCTCATCTACACAACACAATATGTACTAGCCTTAATGCGTTCCCCTCAGAACATGCCTCCATGCATTTCTGATCACACCACATTAAATAGAGAAAGCTGCGCAACTTTCACTATTGGATAGGAACATGCCTCCATGCATTTTCCCCAGAGTATGCCTCAACGCATCTCCGCTCATGCATTTGGATCCAAAGTTGTGATCACACTGTTCTCTCCGATCCTAAGGGGTCCAGCCCTTCCAAAGACACACAGTCAATGGCTGCTATACTGTTACTTATGACTGTCTTCCCTTTTCAGGTCGATTAAGTGGCCAAACTTAACCTTCCAACCAACGGTACGTTCTGAGAGTCTCCTCGTGAGTCACCTTCCACACTGCTTCCTCACTCACAGTTGGGCACAACAATACACAGCTGATCACAACACAGTCGGCAGTAACCACACTGTTACCTCTGATCCGTTTCATACGGTCAGGACACCACACAATTACACTACCGCGGGTTCATACATTCCTCCGATCCATTTCATATGGTCGAGACATCAAAACTACCACACGGTCTCACTACCGAGGGCCCACATTCCTCCAATCTGTCTCATACGGTTGGGACACCACACGATTACACTATTGTGGGTCTACACACACACACACACACCTCCGATCCGTCTCCAATACGGTCGGGAACACAACACTAATCCTACACTAAGGACTCAACTACTAACTCCTATACTAGAACTACCACTCGGTTTTCTTACCGAGCGTCTAAACTCATTCGATATGTCTCCAATATGGTCGGAAACACAACACCAATCCTATACTAAGGACACAACTACTAACTCCTATACTAGGACTACCACTCGGTTTCCTTACCGAGGGTGTAGACTCATCTGATCCGTCTCCAATACGGTCGGGAACACAACTACTAAGTTCTACCCTAAGAACTACCACTCGGTCTAACTACCGAGTGTCTACCTTAATCTAACTACCAGTCTAACTCTAACAGAATAAAGTTACACGCAAACAATCTAATTCTAATAACTAGACGACACAACAATACTACTAGGTTTACCCCTAAACCTTACACACCAACTAATTCTATCAACATAGAATTACACAACCACTACTACTAGCAATCAAACATGCAAGCAACAATTCTAACACTCAGTCAAGGTGAAGGAAAACTCGGACAAGTCTAAACAAAGCTACCATTAACTCAGAAACCATGAAAACGAAGGGAACTAAACTAGATTACAAGCTAACTAGCTGAATAATCGAGCTAAGCAGCTGGACGTCCGAGCTAGGTAGCTGGACGTCCGAGCTAAGTAGCTGGACCAACTGTCGAGAAGCTCAGCTCCGGTGGTCGAGCTGGAAGGTATCTGACTGAGCTAGGTCAGCTGATGGACTGTCTAGCTAGTTGGATGGTTGGGAACGAAAGTGGTTGATGCGGGTCGACGGTTATTCGAAGGATTGCCGAAGCGTTGCGAATCACGAATATGGCAACGATTACCGACGTTCGTAGCGAATCGAAGCCAAAAGAAGAGGTGTGTTTGGGAAACCGTTAAGTGGCGGTTTTCGACCATCAAACACTATAAAATAAACGGTTCTGTCGCCTTTTTGGACACAGGGACATACACCCAAACACTTAAATAAATTGAAAGTCACAAACACTAAAGAAACATCGAGGGAAAAAAATTCTTCGAGGAATTTGTCGGATTATTCACGAAGGTTTGGCAAAAAGTCTAGACCAGCGACTATGGCAGGAGGTGAGTTCACCGTGGCTTTGCGCTAGGTGAACACAACCATTCGGCCTGGACGGTTTGTCGAGTATTCGACTAGGAGATATGTTCGGATTAGTGGGTTTGGGTGATTGTTCATATTTCTGCATATCTATTTGTTGAAAACTATGTTATTCTCTTGTTTGTTTAACTTGGTTCAAATATTTATAAAGACCAAGGCAACTGCATGGCGAGTGTTGGAAACGGGAATGGATCCACCAATACATCGTCCAAGTCCTCGCAGATTCCTTCAGATCTAATATTTTTCATCGAACATAATGAATGGAAAGACTTAGCGAGCATGGCATCGAATTGCATGACTTCTCCAAGTTAAAAAGTAGAAATACTTATGTTCTTTGGGATCTTTCTAGAAAAGGAAATGATCGTGGAAAGGAAAACGCTTAGGCGCGGATACGTGGAGGGAAGATGGGTGGTGATGTAAACTGGGTAGTTAGGATCGACGATAAACTTGTAATAGCTTATAGCAAACTTTCAAGTGTATCGAATCTTTATGTTTATGGATAAAATCCAGTTGGCTTTTTATTATCTTTATGTATATATATTGACTCTAATAAACGAATCTCAGAATAAAACGAACATTGTCTAAGGAAAAGTTATTAAAATTTGGCTAAGTATATGAAGGCTTTAACGGATAATGTGAGTAAACTTCCACGGACTTAGTGAGCCTGGGATAGTGTTCTACAGTTGGTATCAGATCATGCTTGTTTCCTAGGACGATTAGTTGGGAATGGGGTCACCACTCATCGGCTAATGGATCTTGCGGTAGTTATTGCTTTCTCGTAACAGTTTATATGTTTATACAGTGACTAATATGCGAGTTTGCAGATGGGTAAGATCGGAGGCGCAACCGAGAGAATCCCGTTAAGACGTGGAAAGAAATGATCTACCTAATGCGAAGACGATTTGTTCCATCTCACTACAACCGAGAGCTTCACCAACGTTTGAGAGGACTATCTCAAGGGAATAGAGGAGTGGAAGACTACTTCCAAGAAATGGAAAAACTAATGCTGAAGGGAAACGTAGACGAGACAAGTGACGCCACCATGGCAAGGTTTCTAGCTGGTATGAACCGCGAGCTACAAGACCGTATGGAGATGCAATCATATGCCACCATAGAGGAGATGTTACATAAGGCGATTATGGTGGAAAAACAGATTAAAAGAAGAAGTGTCTCTTCTCGGCCTTCTCACGGTGCTGGATCAGTTCCTAAACCGAGCTACCAAGGTGATGAGAAGCAGATTTTCAAGCCCACGACCGAGCCTAAACAGTTCGCACCTATTCAAAGTTACAAAGGTAAAAACGAAGCTTCAGCGTCTACGGCTCGTGATGTGAGATGTTTCAAGTGTCAAGGCAAAGGACACTATGCGAAGGAATGTCCGAACCAAAGGATTATGGTTTTAATGGACAATGGAGATATTCAAGAGAGGGAAGAAGCCATCTATGACGAATCCGAGGAGCATGAGGAAGTTGCTGAGATAGGAGAGCTCCTAGTAATTCAAAGAGCTTTGAACATGAATATCAAAACCGACGAGCATGAGCAAAGGAAGAACTTGTTTCACTCTCGATGCCAAGTCCAAGGAAAGGTGTGTAGTCTTATCATAGACGGAGGAAGTTGCACCAACGTGGCAAGTGAAACAATGGTCAAGAAGCTTGATATGACCGTGAAGGAGCATCCGAAGCCTTATAGTCTTCAATGGCTAAACAATGAGGAGATGAAGGTGAAAAGCCAAGTTTCGGTTCCTATAACCATTGGCAAGTATCAAGACGAAGTGTTGTGTGACGTTCTACCTATGGAAGCAAGTCATATTCTTTTAGGAAGACCGTGGCAATTTGATCGAAGAGTTCTTCATGACGGTTTCAACAATCGCTATTCGTTTAACTACGACGGAAAGAAGATCACCTTGATACCAATGTCACCACACGAAATTTATCAAGATCAACTTCTCCTCAAGCACAAAGGTAAACAGGCTGTAAGTATAACTCCTAACTCTTCTAAGGAAAATAAGAAGTGCTTTTTGATTGATTTAAAACAAACTCCCGCGATTTCAACTAACCATGCACCGGAGCTTTCAAATCCGAGTACGAAACCTTTTTCTTTGCAGATATCTAAGGCTGGAATCAAAGGAGAAGAACCAAAAGTAACCTCAGCCAAAGCTAGATCGATTCACAACTTCTGGTCCGGCAAGAAAGAATTTAACCAATCGATTTCTCAACAAATTGATCAATCCTCTTATAAGCATGTGAACTACTTGGTTCGATTGAGAGAGGAGTTGGACCAACAGTTTATCTCCAGGTCTAATCATTTTCACCGACCAAATGGACCTTTAGAAGAGATTGATCAAGACAAAAATCAGTTAGCACACCACAAGTCTCAACTGCCTTTGACAACTACACCTACCGCCGAGAAGAAGCATGCTGAACAAAAGACACGACCAAATGATCAAATCACTGATAGGTCAGGTAAGTTCTCTAGACTAAATACATATTTTAAGACTAACAAACGTGGTGTTTTGTTGTTTGAACACACAGATTTTAAGTTGGCTCATAACTTGCAAACCGGATCCGAGAAAAACCAAAACGTCCACGAAGAAATGGTAGAAGATGATAGCTATGGTCGTTCTGCCTTTGTGAACTCTAGAGAACTTGCACCACTCCCAATATCAGCACAGACCAACTCCAACATCTTCAAGCCCAGCTCACAAGGTAAGTACATTCTGATTTTAAACTTCAATGATCCTAACTTAGTTTTTTTCCTTGCAGATTTTTCGGATTTGAGGTCAAATCCTTTTCAACTGGGGAAGGATGATATGATCCTGAGCAACAACAAGGAAGGAGAGCTTGAACCTGACAAGAAACATGAAGCCAATGGAGGATTTTTGGCAACCAAGAGAGCTAAGTTTCAAAGGATCAAAGAAGGCATTGGCGTGACACAATCCAAGAGTATCAACAAATGGATTAAGTGTTGTATGGGTACTCTTTTTCCCTGTCCATGTTTTTATCCCAATGGGTTTTTCATGGATAGGTTTTTAATGAGGCTTATGCAACACTTCCCCATTGTCCATTTGTTGATCAACCATCCAGCCCATGAAGCCCAACACAAGAAATTTCGACCAAGGCACTTCAAGGGGTCATTTTCAAAGTAAAAGAAGCCTAAGAGACATTCAAACTTGTTTTAATTCCTAGTCTAAGTTGTTATTTTCGAAACTGCCTTGTTTTACACATTTCTCTCTTTATAAACTCATGTATGATCTTATGATCAAGTATCTAGACTTTTTAATCAAAAACCTTTTCTGAATCTCTAGATCTTGTTGATGAGTAATATTCAACAAAACTTTCGATTCTCTTGGTGAGTAATATCCTTGAGAATCGATTGAGGAATATCAAGGGCCTTCCGCAACCCTTGTGAGACCGTTCGATCCACAACCTTTGAAGCAATCCGTTGCTTGCAAAGCCTATCCAAAACCATACCCAAACCGTAGAGTGAGTTCCTTGGGAGGATTGTATCAGACTGTCTAGCTAGTTGGATGGTTGGAGACGAAGGTGGTTGATGCGGGTCGACGGTTATTCGAAGGATTGCCGAAGCATCGCGAATCACAAATATGGCAACAGTTACCGAAGTTCGTAGCGAATCGGAGCCAAAGGAAGGGGTGTGTTTGGGAAACTGTTAAGTGGCAGTTTTCGTCCATCAAACACTATAAAATAAAGAGTTCTGTCGCATTTTTGGACACATGGACATACACCCAAACACTTAAATAAATCGAAATTCACAAACACTGAAGAATCATCGAGGGAAACGAATTCTTCGAGGAATTTCTCGGATTATTCACGAAGGTTTGGCGGAAAGTCTAGACCAGCGACTACGGCAGGAGGTGAGTTCACCGTCGCTTTGTGCTTGGTAAAAACAACCATTCGGTCGGACGTTTGTCGAGTATTTGACTAGGAGATATGTTCAGATTAGTGGGTTTGGGTGATTGTTCATATTTCTGCATATTTATTCGTTAAAACCATGTTATTCTCTTGTCTGTTTAACTTTGTTCGAATATTTATAAAGACCAAGGCAACTGCATGGCGAGTGTTGGAAACGAGAAGGGATCTGCCAATACATCGACCAAATCCTCGAAAAATTTCTTTGGATCTAATATTTTTCATCAAAAATAATGAATGGAAAGACTTAGCGAGCATGGCATCGAATTGCATGACTTCTCCAAGTTAAAAGTAGAAATACTTATGTTATTTGGAATCTTTCTAGAAATGGAAATGATCGTGCAAAGGAAAAGGCTTAGGCGCGGATTCATGGTCGTAAAGATGGGTGGTGATGTAAACTGGGTAGTTAGGATCGATGATAAACTTGTAATAGCTTATAGCAAACTTTCAAGTGTATCGAATCCTTATGTTAATGAATAAAATCCAGTTTTCTTGTTATTATCTCTATGTATACATATTGACTCTAATAAACGAATCTCAAAATAAAATGAACATTGTCTAAGGAAAAGTTATTAAAATTTTGCTAAGTAAGTGAAGTTATTAGCGGATAATGTGAGTAAACCTCCACGGACTCATTGAATCCGGGATAAGTTTTACAAATCTCCTCTAATCTTTAGATGCACCAAATCTGTCTAGAAGATTAATCTGTGATTTTTGTAGAACATCAGAGGCGGTTGAACCCAAACCTCATAGATGTTGTAAAGAAAGAGATTATGAAACTTCTAGATGTTCGGTTCATCTATCCTATTTCTGATAGTACTTGGGTGAGCCCAGTCCATGTGGTGCCTAAAAAGGATGTTGTTATTGTGATTAAAAACGATAAAAAAGAATTAATCCCAACAAGAACTATCATAGGACACCGAATGTGCATTGATTATCAAAAACTGAACTCTGCAACTAGAAAATACCATTCCCCTATACCCTTCATTGATCAAATGCTTGAAAGACTAGCCAATAATCCTTACTATTGTTTTTTTATGGGTACTCGGGATTCTTTCAAATCCCGATTCACCCTGATGATCAAGAGAAACCCACATTTACATGCCCTTATGGTACATTTGCCTATTGAAAGATTTCATTTGGGTTATGTAACTGATGAAGACATCAAAACTAGCTTAATCAAATCTGAACAAGAGATCATCAATATTCCCACTATGAATCAAATGCCAAGAACTAGATCAGGCACAAGGAAACTAAGGGAAGGGTTTAACAAGTCTATCGAGAATCTCATCTCTAGCATAGAGCTTGAAGATCATCAAGAAGCTAAGATTACCAAGGAAATGCAAGAAGAGGCTCAAGAGCAAATATGTCAAGAAACAATTTCCGACAACACCAACTTGATCAATGCCAGTTTTGTGAATCTATTAATTTGGTCCTCTAAGAACATTTTTTAGGGAACTACTTTGTTCACACAAGAGAAGAATCAACCAACTAAACTCTCAAGGTATGAATTTGAATATTTTAAATAAATAACGAGTTTAGTTTCTTGTTTTGCAAGAATATGACCGTTAGGTTTTAGGTGTCTTTTATTTATGTCTTTTAATTTTGAGTCTGTTGTTTTTGCAAGTTTAGTCCCTTTATTATATAATAATTGACCCTAGAAGGTCCCCAGCTGACGGACTAGTATATAAAGTCCCTTTTTAGCTTTGGATCTTTTAACGTTGAATAAAATAAAACGAGAGTTTTCTTAGGGTTACTTCTGAGAAAGACACATCCACCCTCTCATTCTTCTTTTGTGTGATTCCTTGAAGATTGTGTGTATCAGACTTATCACAGATCTTATATCATAAGTGTGGCGTCTCTCGATCCACCCTCTATCCATCTCATTCCCTAGATTCTTCAAACAGTGCCCGTCGACCAGTTGAAGAGTCTCCATCTCGTTTACCACTTTACTCCATCAATTCACCCACTTAGATCTGTAGAGAGTGCCCTTCGACCAGCTACAAATCTCCATTAGCCACCACACTTTATGATCTATTCCTTGGTTCCTGTATCAGTAACGCTCAAGCTACTTTTCAGCGTTGTATGATGTTTATCTTTACTGATATGATTGAGGACTTTATGGAGGTTTTCATGGATGAATCTTTGTGCATCGTATGTCATTTGCAACTTGTTTGTCTAACTTGTGTGGGGTACTTCAACGCTGCGAGGACAAACATTTGGTTCTTAATTGGAAGAAATGTCATTTCATGGTGAGGAATGGAATTATTCTGGATCACAAGATTTCAGAGAGGGGTATTGAGGTTGATAAGGCTAAGATTGAGGTTATGTTAAGCATGCATCCTCCGAATTCAGTGAAGGGTATCAAGAGTTTTCTAGGGCATGTTGGTTTCTACAAGAAGTTTATCAAAGACTTCTCCAAGATTGCTAGACCGTTGACACAATTGCTCTGTAAGGATTAGAAGTTCCAGTTTGATGAGGAGTGTATGAAACTGTTCTTGTCCATCAAAGAGTCACTAGTGAGTGCTGCTATTCTTCAACCTCTAGATTGGGAGCTACCATTCGAGGTAATGTGTGATGCTAGTGGCTATGATATGAGTACTATTTTTGGAGCGAAAGGATAAGAAGTTACATTAGATCTATTATGCTAGTCGCATTCTTGTTGGCGTACAAGTCAACTATGCAAAAACGGAGAAAGAACTTCTCGCCAATTTCTTTGCCTCTGAGAAGTTTTGCTCCTATTTAGTTGGGTCCAAAGTTATTTTTCACACAGAATATGCTGCTTTGAGGTACTTATTGGAGTCGTCGGGTGGTAGCCCCCTAAAAAGTTTGCGTTAAGTCTGTAACCACCCATTTTTAAAAAACAATGTTTAGCCCCCTAAAAAGTTTCATCTCGAGTTGTAACCCCCTCTTTTTGACTTTTTGGTTGACATTGATGACTGTGAAGCTGACTAGACGCTACTTTGCAGCTGATGTGGCCAAAAAAAAGAATTTATTAGGCCTGAACGTTTGGGTATTCGGGTCGGGTTCGGGTCGAGTATGTTCGAGATTCGGGTTTTCGTCTTTAGAAATTAAGGACTCGTTCAAAAAAATTTTAAATTTCATGTCAGGTTCTCGTTCGGGTATGTTCAGGTTCTCGTTCGGGGTTACCCAAATATTCAAAAATCTAAAATTTTGTATCCAAATCTAACCAAATTATTTGAAAACAACTAAAAAACTCGAGTATTTTTACATAAATCTATACAAAAATAACTAAAATACCCGAACCTAAACCTGACCCAAAATTTATAAATACTCGAACGGGTCTTAAATTTCTAAACACGAAAACCCAAATTTACTAGATTCTTAAGCCGTTTAGAGCATATCTGATAATATATTAGATTTTAGAGGGCTACATCGCGACGACTCTCTATAAATCTCTTGAGTGAAATTCAATTGCAAACGAAACTGACAATATCAACTTTTGATTAGCGACTCTTATTATAACCATAAAAAGTATAATGGTTGCTACATTGTGAATCACAAAACCAGTAACAATTACCCTTATGGCCTTATCAAAAGCAATAACATCATTATTTTGTACCACGGTTTATTCCAATATTTTTATTTTTATTTTTAACTATTCATTTATTTTTTATCATTAGAAATGTTTATTAATACTAATGAATTTAAGACCCGTTCTGATGAGGACATCGAGGCTGAAGACGAGATTCCTATAGAAGACCTTGAAGATGCTTCTGTTATTCAAGACATTACCGCAATGAGAGAGCCGCCAAGAACTCGTTCTGGAACTATAAGACTAAGAGGATTATTCATCAAGGCTGTTCAAGGCTTCCTATCTCAAGACATGAAGAATTCGACCAAGACTCAAGAGGCCCAAGACTTGAAGATGTTTTTCTCAATTCAGCCCGTCTAAGCTTGTCAGAGATCAGCCCATGAAGAGAGACTATGAAATTCGACCAAGCCTTCTCATTTTCGACCAGCCCACTATAAGGTATGTATTTCATTAACATATATTGTGTTTGATCATTTTGCAGGTCCATTAGAAGATAGGTTTATTTTATTTCATAGTTTGTATTAGGTGTTATTTATTTTATGCATTTTATTTCATTATGTTTTAAGACTATAGATTAGTATTTGTATTAGGGTTTCGTCCAAGAAGGCATCAGCTGCACGAGCCCCTTTATAAGGTTCCTTAGCAGCCGTGTATCATTTTTTTAATGATCAATAAAATAACGCAGTTCTTCATCGTTCTCTGAGAAAGAGTTCTAAAACCCTAAATCTCTAGCTTTCCTTGTGAGTAATATCAAGGCGACCTAGTGATCTGTCTCATCACAAGCAATCACCCTTGTGTGGCGACTCCATCTTCACCATCGAACCACCCTCCATTCGTTCATCCTCATCTCTTCAATCGATCACCATCTCATTCATTCATCCATTTCTCAATCGCTTACCACCCCACTTGCTGTCCAAAGAGTTGAGGCTTGAGTCCAGCCCTTGTGACGCTTCCACCATCATGTTCTTGCATCACGTTCGAATATTTTTAAATTTTGGATCGGAATCTGATTCAGGTATTTTAGTTATTTTTGGATAGATTTACGTAAAAATACTCGAGTTTTTTAGTTGTTTTCAAATAGTTTGGTTAGATTTGGATACAAAATTTCATATTTTTGAATATTTGGGTAAACCCAAACCTGAAAATACTTGAACTTGAAATTAAAAATACTCGAACAGGTCCTAAATTTCTAAACACGTAAACCCAAACCCAAACATAACCGACCTGAAACCGACCTGAATACCCGAAGGCCGAGACCTATTGAATTCTACTTTTTTGTTTTATTTCCCACGTCAGCTGCACAATGGCATCTAGTCATCTATACAGTGGCGTCTAGTCAGCTGCACACTCATCAAAGTCAACCAAACAGTCAACGAAAGGGGGTTACAACTCGAAATGAAACTTTTTAGGGAGTTAAACATTGTTTTTTAAAAACAGGTGGTTACAGACTTAA
The DNA here is from genome assembly GCA_004349715.1 of Crucihimalaya himalaica. Lineage (NCBI taxonomy): Eukaryota > Viridiplantae > Streptophyta > Magnoliopsida > Brassicales > Brassicaceae > Crucihimalaya > Crucihimalaya himalaica. The sequence goes on along the minus strand of SMJT01000032.1, from coordinate 812,775 downwards.
CACAAAGTTTTCAGGGAGCTACACCCCGACGACCCGTACTTATTGTCAAAGAATGATGCCAAGCCGAGGTTGTTGAGATGGATACTCTTGCTGCAAGATTTTAACTTGGAGATCAAGGAAAAGAAAGGGATTGAGAGTGGTGTAGCCAATAACTTATCTAGACTGAGAGTTGATGAGGAAGCTCCTCTTAATGATTCTCTACCGAGTTGTTTACATAGCTAAGGTTGAGGAAGCCTATCACTTGGGCAAATTTGAGCTGATGACGATGCATGGTGCACTAATCAGATGCCTTGGTATGCTGATTTTGCTAATTATATGTCATGTGACGTTGTGCATCCTGACTTTAATGGATATGCTAAGAAGAAGTTTATGCGAGACATTCAGCGCTATTATTGGGACGAATCTTACTTGTAGAAAAGGTGTTATAACGGTCTATTTAGGAGGTGTATTCCTGAGAGCGAGGTGCAAGTCATTCCTTATCATTGTCATGCTTCAGAGTACGCAAGCCACTTTGCATGTTTCAAGACTGTTAGTAAGGTCCTCCAAGCTGGTATTTGGTGGCCTACTCTATCACGATATGCATATGAGTTTGTTTCAAAGTGTGATCCTTGTCAGAGAAAAGGGAGCATCAGCAAGAGAAATGAGATGCCTCAAAACTTTGTTCTCAAGGTTGAAGTGTTTGATGTGTGGAGAATTGATTTCATGGGACCCTTCCCACCATCATTGGTAATGAATACATATTGGATGTTATGAACTATGTGTCTAAGTGGGTTGAAGCCATTGCAAATGCAACCAATGATGCTAAGGTGGTGCTCAAGATGTTAAAGAATATTACTTTTCCTCGTTCTGGAGTACCAAGAGTTATGATTAGTGATGGGGGGAATCACTTCATCAACAAAGTTTTTGAGAAATTGTTGAAGAAACATGGCGTGAAGTACAAAGTCGCCACATCTTATCATCCTCAGACAAGTGGTCAAGTTGAGATCTCTAACCAAGAGTTAAAGGGGATAGACTTTGGGCAAGACGAGGAAAGACTGGGCTGCAAAGCTTGAGGATGCTCTATGGACATACATAACTACATAAAAAACTCCAATTTGAACTTCACCATTCAACCTCATATATGGGAAGTCTTGTTACCTATTAGTGGAGCTTGAATACAAATAATTGCGGGCCACTAAGCTGATGAATTCCGACGTCAAAACTGCAGCAGAGAAGCGTATGATCCAGCTTAATGAAGTGGACGAGATTTGTTTGGATACTTACGAGAGTTTCATAATCTACAAGGAAAGGAGCAGAGTTCTTCAGGACAAGAATATCATCCTGAAAAAGTTTGCAGAAAACGATAAGGTACTTCTATTTAACTCACGGTTGAAACTTTTTCCAGGAAAACGTCGATCTCGATGGTCTAGTCCATTCACCATCTAGGCAGTAAAACCACATGGAGCGGTTACTCTATGGGATCCCAATGGAGAATCTTTCACAGTTAATGCTCAAAGGCTTAAACTGTATCTCGCCGATGCACAACCAGAAGATGGTGTTTAAACACCTCTTTTCGATCCAGACCATGCCTAGGGCCTCACTACATTCGAGCTAAAAACCTAAAATAAGTGCTTGGTGGGAGGTAACCCATTTGGTACTCTATACATATTTTTTTTTCAGTTTTAATCTCTAAAAAAAATTTAGAAGTACGAGCATGGTTGTGGTTGCATGAGTTATCTACTTGTTTTTGGTGTTTGATAGAAAATGATCGGTCTGGTTGTCAACCTGATCGTTTTTGACAATTTAATATGTTTGTTCGTGTGTCATAGGAATGGAGAGAAGCGATCGATCGATCCCCTACCGGATTGATCGATCTGATTGGTTGACCAGCATCCGTGGCAAAACAAACCAGCCGATCGATCTGTCCCCTAACGGATCGATTGATCGGATTGGTCGAGCAGTATCCATGGCCACAGACCAATCGATCTCTTATGGATCGATCAATCCATCATGCCGATGCTTATCTTTAGCCATAATCGATCCAAGGTTGGATCGATTGATCTGACATCCCAAGCAAGACAGTGGCGAACCAATCGATAAATCCACTTGTGGACTGATCGATCCCCAGGTATGCCTTAACTGGAAATCAATTAAATCGAGCCAGCTTAAACCAGTACACTTTAAAACCCCTAATTTTCCACTCACTACGTCATCCTTTATCATCCTTCACTCACCAATGTTCCCCACTTCATAGCTTCATATCTCACTTGATTTTAGTGTTATTTTGGTGATTTTTGGCTCTAATGTATGTACTCTTAATCCTTGAATTATGGTCTGATTTTGAGTGAAAAAGGGTAAGAACGAAAACATTGAATTTATCTAGATTTCTTTGCTTCTTCTTACTTGATTTCTTGTTTAGAATGGTTTAGATAACTCACTTTGTGTGTTTAATTGTTGGATTAGAATCATAACAAAGGTTTTAAAGTTTGCTTAAAATAGAAATCAGCCATTGTTTTCTAAACTCAAAATTGGGACCATGTTTAAGCATCAAATTCGTCTTAGAAGGCTTAGAGAACTAAATTAGCTAGTATAATTGCTAGATTAGGATTGCACTGCTTCTTTTGGTTGTTGGTAAATGGTGAAATCAGATATGAGCTTGATTGTGAGATAAGAAGATATGAGTTCGATTGTGAAATGTGATGCATTTTGAGGTTTAGAGTTTGATTTCAACACCAAATTTGTCCAGGTTGTTGTTGATTATCATCTTCTTAAACCTTAATTCGTATTACTCAAATGATTGAATTCCTTGTGTTTTGTCTTTAGTGTTTTCAGATAATGAGGAAGACAACAGTTCCGCGGAAAGACAAAGAACCGGTTGTGATAGAAGCTGCCTCTAGTACGAGAGTTTGGACTGCCAATGACACCAAGTACCTCACTGTCATGAAGAAGGTTGAGATTCCACCTACACGGTTTGGTTTTTAGGAGACGTTGAGCGATTTGGATCTTTTAGATGATGCCATCTCCATGTTTGAGGTGATGGGGATTTGAAGTTTGTGGCATCTTTGCCACCTCACGTTTCTGAAGTATGTTAGAGAACTTCTTGCCACCTGTCGCCTCAATCCATGTATCGTTTTTGTTTATTTTCCCTTTCTAGTTTTCTATTATTTGTGTCTGTGGCATTCCACCTGGATTTATTTTCACACCGAGACGGTGTGAAGCAAGTCTGGGGGAGGATGTCATTTGTCTAGAGATGTTATCTTTTGGACGTTTTTCTTCTTATGCCTTTCTTTTAGTAAGTTAGTCTGTTATATCGAGTCAAAACTGTGTCTCTTTGATTGAGTCAAAACTTTACCAAAAACTATGAACTGTTTTTAGAGAACTGCACCTTGCCTTTTATTATTTTCTTATGATTGCTTCTGCATGGTTGATGGACAACTTGGAAACGTATGAAAATTCATGCTTCGATCACTGTACGGTAATCTCTATCACTTAGAAATTTGGATAACTTGAGCTTAACCTTGTTTATTGGAACTTAAACCGGCCTTAACATATCTCACTTAGGGGCTTGATAATCATGTATTAGATCATATATTCAAAGTTTTCTATGCATAATTTATATTACTCTCTGTAAAATCTGAATAGCTAGACTCACCTTTAGTCTAGTATGACACCTCTATCCTTACCCGTGTTTTAAACCTCATGCATCTTTTTGTCATCATCATTTTGTGCAACTATGTGTTAAAGCTACGGAGTATACAGGCCGACATAACCTTTCTTTTGTTAGGATTGAGTTATGTAGTTTGTATGGATGACTTTTGGACTAAGCTGGTAGTTGAGATTAATGATAATGCTTATGGATGTGAACTAAGCATTCATGATTAAGTTCTTCCTTGATACAGCTTGTGTAAGATAAAAACCAGTTACACTCCCCCGCCTAGGAAAAAAAAGGTGAAAAGAATAATAATGCATGACTGGAGAAGGGAAGGAACCTGAAAGTCAGAATTACTATGCTAGTTTTCAAAAACATCATTGGAATTTATAATTTACTGAAGAGTTGAGTTGGGTAGATCAATCTAGGCGGAAGGAAAGCTGTGTACTTCCCAATTGGTATGTGTCTCACTGTGATTTTACATAATGACTTGCATTTATTTGCATTTGTATGAAACCCTAACACTTGAGCCACCATGAACTAGCTTTGACACCAAGACCATAACGTGTTTGATACCCCCTTTGTGAGAGTGCACACATCATCTTAATTAATGTTAAAAGGTTGAGTTTTTTTATTCTGAAAATTCTTTGAGATTTCGGGGTTTAGTATTGTTGCTACAAGTATCACGAAGTACATCGGAGTACATTGTGATATTAACCTTGTATCGGTAGTTTGCAAATAATTAATTTAAGGCATGATCCCAAAACAATGTGTGAGTTTTCATGTTTTCAAACCTCTTTTCTCGATAAGGACACTTGCTTTACTTGAGGACACGCAAAGGTCTAAGTCGGGGAGGGGGGAGTTGAAATATCGTGTTTTATCATCTTTTGTCTCAGGTTTTAATATTGTTTTTGAGTCTGTCATGTCTCTTTAGCGTTTTCTAGTGTCTTTTTGGTCGAGTTTTGAGTGTTTTGCAGGTTACGGGATATTATGCGGGAATAGGAAGGTTTCGCACTTTTTTTTGGGATGATTGTGGGACAATGTTGGGCATGAAGACAAACAACCGATAGATCCCCACCTGGATCGATCAGTGCGAGAACACAACGAGCATTAGAAGAAAAGATTGATCGATCCCGACCTAGATCGATCGATCCTGACCTAGATCGATCGATCAGAACCTACGGACGAGGCAAAAAAGAAAAGAGATCGGCCGATTCCCATCTTGATTGGTTTATCAGAACACACGGACTAACATCGGAAGATGAGACTGATCGGTCCAAAGAAGTTAAGTAACAATCTGCTTCAAATCATTAGTAAGTGTACCATTGACGTGTTAGTAAGCTTTTTAAATGCAGATTTGTGTGAGAGAAGTTATAGTTGTTAGAAAAACCTACATACCAAATTTCTTGTCTTGATTCGCAAGTAAATGTGAAACAAAAATTTATTCCAATTCATACACACGAATGAGTCCACACTGGGCTATTTTACATGTTTCCACTACATCCATGACTATTAGTACTCACTTGTTTCTTGCCAAGAGTGTTGATAACATATCAAGTACAAAGAATGTTCACACAGATTACAAAATGCCTTCACCTGATAAGAAGTTTATCTCAGACCTGAATCATAAGCAAGGAGTATCTAGACTAATGTTGCTCCAACTTGAGGCCATAGGAGGGAAAAGTTAAACAAACACTTATCACTTCTAGGAGAAACCATCAGACTTACACTTACAAAGCAAAACCTGAGGAAACATGTACCCTCCAACACCTAAAACCAAAATGATGGAAGAACTTGGAAGCGTAATTCTTTGTTTCTTTCTTTCTCCAAGGAGAGCCACCTGGTGCACGAAGCCTCACCAAACTACGAAATGTCAAGGTAAGATCCTAACATCCCAAACTTGAATGAAAGCTAACTTGCTTTCAATTGGTGTAGATTGTATAGTTTCGAGGTCGAAATTTTTTCAAAGGGGAGGGTATGATGTGGGCATCAAAAGCACACTAAACTAGGAGCATACCAAGCCAGCCGATACATGTACCAACCCGTTCACATAGCGTTTTGGATAATTCTTGCCCAAATGGAGTTCGGATCAAGCACAAGGCTTAGGATTGATATTCATCAGCAAGTCAACCCTAAGAAAACTAATGGTTTAGGTGGAATCATAAACCAACAATTTAATTCACCATATTGTTTTAAAGACCCATCTGAAACATGTCGAATTCAAATTGACCGAACAAATGATGTCTTTCCTCGCGCTATACTGAAGATCCACCCAGAAACAACATATTTTATGAGTAATGATTGAGAAACATTCAGCCATTGCTGAAGTAAATCAAGAGATTGGCGTTAACTCTTTCTCGTAGATGTTTGTTGTTAAGCTAAGCTGGAGTTTAGGAAATTCACTCGTCAATTTGATCCCAGCTTTAAATTACACCAAGGACATGCATATTTAAATGCTAACCATAGAAGAATATTCAGTCATCAACAGACTAGAACAAGACATTCTCATTTAACCTTACTCGTGGGGCAGATGTTACCATATATGGACTTTTCTTTATTCGGTTCATTGGAGACTTATGTGTGGCAATCAGCAGAGCTTAATAATCATTCAGAAATTATCCATGATTTCTTACCATGCACCAGCAACTATTACCTGTAAATTTTACCCTTAATATATACACACAAGTGTACAGTAACACCGTTTTCCTAGCTAAGTTTGAATTGCTATGGATTATAGCAATTCAAACTTAGCTAGGACAAGAAATATGATTTTTGGTTTTTCGAAACAACTTAACAAATTAAACAAATCAAAAACAATGGATAGAATATTGGGAGATAGGGAATCCTCTAAGATTTCTAAACAAAGAAGCATGCATAATCGTGAGAAATCATTAAGTTTCATTCTTAAAATCAACCATAAACATTAGCTATCCTAATCTCTTAGTTGTAAATACTAAACTAAACAATCCTAACAATTCAACTCTCGTTTGTTATCAACACTAATAACTAGCATTAAGATTAGGGTTAATATGTTCACAAGGGTTCTAGCTACTCTCGTTGTATAGAGGTGCCTTGCACGCCTAGGCTAGATTCCGTCATTTTGAATAGCACTTTTGGTGCCTCAAAAAAAACATCTAAAGGCTTTCTAGGCTCTCGCTTTAAGATAAGCATTATAAACAACCAAGGTGAAGAATTGTAACATCATTCTCAATCAAACATGCATATTAACTCATATAAAACATCCTATTAGAAACCCAAATCAAATAGAGAATTAATCAAACATAATTGTAGAGAATAAAGAAGACAAAGATGAAGAAATTATAATTGTATAGCAAATAAACTACAAAAACATAAATAAATTTCTAAATTACAAAAGTGTAGCCACACAAGGTGTTTTCGCACTTAGAACTCTCTATGGTGGCTTGGGACAAATCCCAATATATATAGTACAAGAGTGAAAACCTAAAAATAAGAGAAAAAAATGAAATTTTCTAAAATGTCCTACAGATCGGTGCAAAGCACAACTGATCGGTTCTTTAGGGTCTCCTCAACCGAACGGTGCAAAGTGCAACTGACTAGTTCTTTTGTTTGAGTTTTTTGTCCTTTGATCCACTTGAAGCCCATTTCAGGTCCAAATCACTATATTTCGTCCACTAATCCCATACTCTTGCGAAACACCAAAAAGACTCTAAAACTATCCTCTCCTTGGTGAAAATGCACAAGATTTGTCATAAAAAGACTCTAAAAACCAGTGAAAATATGGCTTAACAACAACCAAAGGATTAGGCGAATCCTCTAACAACTGTACTTTTTCTTTTCAGGTGCGTTCACACTTGGAGCATTTAAAGGACAATGACTCTTTTCCTTTGAGTTGTGCATTTTAAAGACTTTCCTAATGAACCTGGACGCTCCAAATTCGCATCACTTCAAGCCCAAGTTATCAAGACTCAAGCTTCATTAATTTACCTTGTTTGGCCAGATTTTGTTTTGACGTTCCAACGACTCTTTGTATTTATTTTTTGTGATTCTTTCTTGTTTTAGAATCTTAGGATCGTGTTTGCGCAAAAACAAAAAATAATCTTAGGATCGTTGTATTTTGAGCCTATATAAGCTCATCTTCGTTCCCATTGTAAAACCACCCTTGATCGATTTTAAAGTTAATAGAAAAGTATTTTCTTCTTTACATAGTTGTCGAGTTCTTTTGTGTTTATTCTCTAGTGTTTATTGAGCGACTCATTAAGTCCTAATGAAGCTGCAGAATAAGTTATTTGAGTGATTCAAATCAACATGTTTTTTTCCATCGATTGAGCGATCCAATCTCTATCTATCACCTCCATATCGACTTCATTCCACCTTCCGCCACTACAAGAAAATTTGTATTTTGTGACTACTTTTTGTGACCTTTTTTTGTTGCAAAGTTTGTGACGTTTTTGTGACTTTTTGCGACTGTTTAGCGACTACATAAACGCTAGAAACAAAACAGTCACTTATTTACGACGAAATAATTTTGTCACAAAACCGTCATACTTTAGTGACGTTTTTACGACTAACTCTTGAATAAAGTACTGCGGTCATAAACTCGTCACAATTTAAGACCGATTAGCAATTAGTTTTTTAGTCGCAAAATAGTCTCAAATTTTCGAATATGTGCAACGACTTCTTTCTCCAAAATATTTTTAAGTACTTTAAATCTTTGTAATATTTACTTATCTTTGAAACTGTAAAACTTTATAATATAATTATCATCTTCCGGACTTAGAATCGTTGTAAATTATTTATATTAACTATGGTAAAATAAATTCACATGTTTTAGGACTTTAAATCTTTGTTATAAAATTCACATTTTTAATCAATTTTATAGTCGTCACAAAAGTGTCACAAAATTGTGACTAATTTGCGACCAACGTTCAAAAATTTGCGGTTCACCAAAACAGTCTCATTTACTTCACAAAGAGATATTGTATTGCGGCTAACTCCTGAAACCTTTGTGAGCAACACTTGAAATGGTCCCATAAGCGTCACAAATAGAGACTGGTTTGCTACTTTTTTCCTAACTCCACTTATTTTTTTCTTAGAAAATTATGAAAATGGAATTGATAAATGTTAATTCATTCGTTTCTACTTATGTTTGCACAACTATATATATACTTAATCAAGGTAAAACAAAGAAAAAAACATGACTATTTTTCAATTTTGATATTGTTTTTTAATCATCCTAAACAAGTTCTAAGTGTTACATATATAACTTCAACAATGTTTGTGAAAGTGTTTTATCTTTCAAATTTTACTTAATATATCTTAGTTTACTCTTTAAATTCAGAGTTCTACTTCAGAATTAGAATAAGAATAATTGTAAAGTCATATGTAAACTATTTTTGGCTTATAATGTTTAGGGTTTAGGGTATACGTTTGTGACTAATAAAATAGTGTCATATCACAGTTATATTGTGCGACTACGTTGCTACTATCATTGATATAGGAACCAAATGGATGGATCCTGAATTGTTGTGGATGATTAATAATCTGTAACTGGCCGATGAGCACTCTCTAGTGATTCTAATGGATGAACTGGGTGGAGTGAAATGTATTTCGAGATGGAGACTCTTCAACTGGCCGATCGTAAAAAAATTCAGAGAATGATATGGGTAGAGGGTGGATCGAGAGACGCCACACAAATGATGGAAGATCTGTGTGGTGGTTGCATCTATCTCAGAAGATCTAAGAAAACATTCATTTTATTTCATTCAACGTTAAAAGATTTACAAAGCTGAGAAGAGACTTTATATATTAGTCCGTCAGTTGGAGACTTTCTAGGGTCGAAATTATTACATGATAAAAAGACTAAAATTGCAAAAGACACTTAAAACCTAACGGCCATATGCCTGCAAAAGAAGAAAATAAACTCGTTAAATATTCATATTCATACCTTGAGAGTTTAGTTGGTTGAGTCTTCTCTTAAAATGGTGAACAAAGTAGTTCCCTGAAAATTATTCCTAGAGAATCGAATTGAAAGATTCACAAAACTGGCATTAATCACGTTGGTGCTGTAGGAAACTGTTTGGAATGTTCCTAAAGGGTTGAATTGATAAATTCACAAAACTGACATTGATCAAGTTGGTTGTGTAGGAAATTCTCTAGAGTCTCTTCTTGCGTATCCTTGGTAATTTTATCTTCTTGGTGATCTTAAAGCTCTATGATGGAGATGAGATTTTCTACAAACTTGTTAAACTCCTTCTTTAGTTTCCTTGTGTTTGATCTTGTTCTTGGTGTTTGATTCATAATGGGGATGTTGATGTTCTCTTCTTAGATTCGATTAAGCTGGTTTTGATGTCCTCATCATCTCCTCCCTCTTGAAAAGGTTCTAACCGCAGAACAAGTGCAAATGTATTGAAAAGAGATAGATCAGCAAAATTGAAAGTACAAGAGATGTTCATCTCACCTCGTAGTTCAATTTTGTGAATATTTTCGTTGATCTTTTCCAACACTCGAAAGGGACCATCTCCTCATGGTGCAAGCTTTGATTTCCCCTGGTTTGGGTATTTTCATGTCTCATGTGTAGCCACACCCAATCTCTAGGTTCAAAGGCCACTTCCTTACGGTGCTTGTCAGCTTGTTGCTTGTATTTCTTAGTTTTCTTCTCCAGATTCTCTTTGACCTTTTGATGAAGCTTCCTCACAAAATCTGCTATGGTTTCACCTTCAGCACTAAAAGAAACAACTTGGGGCAGAGCTGAAAGATCTAATGGAGTAGTTAGGATTAATTCTATAAACAACATCAAAAAGAGAGAGTTTAGAGGCATGATGTTTAGCATGATTATAAGAAAATTCAATATAGACAAGCAAGATAACCAATTCTTTAAATTTGACCCACTGTAGCTCTCAACAAGGTTGAAAGAGTCCCGTTTACTACCTCTGTTTGGCCATCAGTCCGGGAATGACAAGTGGTTGAGAAAAGCAGCTTAGTTCCCAACTTTCTCCATAAAGTTTTCCAAAAATGGCTTAGAAATATGGTATGTCGATCTGAAACTATGGTCATTGGCACTCCATGTAGATGTACTACTATTTTGAAGAAGACTTCAGCAGTTTGAGTATCGTTATTAGTCTTGTTACATGGTATGAAATAATCCATCTTGGAGAACATGTCTACTACTATAAAGATGGAATCCTTGCTGTTGATTTTTGGCAGTCCTAAAACAAAATCCATAGAAATGTGTACCCAAAGTAGGTTAGGAATAGGCAAAGAATATATAACCCATGTGGATGTGACCTGGATTCTGCTTTTAGAAAAGTGATGCACTTAGCACAGAATCTCTCTCATCTCTCTTCATGCACGGCGAAAATAAATGCTCAATAAGAACACTTAATGTCTTGTCTCAGCCAAAATATCCCATGACCCACCTCCATGTGCTTCTCCAATTATCTCCTTGTGCAATGCAAAGCCTTCTATCCTTGAACAAGAATCCATTGTGGCCATGCTCGGCATAGTGTCGCTATGACAGCTTTAAGAGATCAAAAATTCAACATTAATAGAGGCAAAAAACGGTGGAGAACAAAAAAGGTGTCATTGCGACTACTTCCACAGGTGTTGCAGGTGTCACTGAAAAAAAGAGTGACTATTGGAATGGTGAATACGTGTCGCTGCGAATGCATTTACGATGCCGTCGGTGTTACTCTTCACATATTTGGGTCTCACGTTAATTAAATTTTTGTGTCACGGATCGCTAACGCAACGACTATGAAAAGAATAGAGCTTATGTTGGTAGAATGCTCCATAAGCAGCTTTGTTGGTTTCCTTGAATATTTCTCGAAAATCTGGGTCAGCTTCATATAATCCTTTGATATGCTGAATCTCATGATTAGCCCCCATTATACTGATTAGAGTGTATCTCTTGGATAATGCATCAGCCATAATGTTCTCTTTACCCTTCTTGTATTTGATTATATTAGGAAAAGTCTCCATAAATTCAAGCCATTTTGCATGTCTGTTCTTAAGTGTATCTCGTCCTCTTAGATGCTTGAGCGCTCATGATCTGAATGAATAACAAACTCTCTTGAAAAAAGATAAAGTTACCAAGTTTCTAGAGACCTTACCAACACGTAGATTTCCTTGTCATAAGTAGGATAGTTGAGGGAAGCCTCACTGAGTTTCTCACTAAAGTATGCTACTCGCTTTTCTCCTTGAGTTAGTACAGCTCGTTTTCACGTACCAGAATTATCACAATCAACTTCAAATGTTTTGTCAAAGTTATGAAGTAGCAAAACAGGCGCATGTGTGAGGCTGTCTTTAAGATTGTTAAATGCGTCTTCCTGAGCTTGTCCACCTCTTAATTCCACATTCTGTTTGATCACTAAGGTCAGTGGTGCAGCAATAGTTCTAAAATCCTGCATAAATCTCCTATATAAACTTTCCAGGCCATGGAAACTCCTCACATGTCAATAGTTGTTGGTGTAGGTCAGTCTTGAATGGCTTATATCTTTTTCTCATCGATCTTTAATCCCTGAAAACTTACAACAAATCCTAGAAAAGTAACTTGATCAGTGCAGAATGTACATTTCTTAAGATTAACATAGAGATTTTCTGCCTTTACTTATTTAAGAACCTGCTCAAGGTGATGTAAGTGATCCTCAAGATTAGAGCTATAGATCAGGATGTCATCGAAATAAACCACAACAAAGTTACATATGAAAGCTCTTAGGACGTGGTTCATAAGTCTCATGAATGTACTTGGAGTGTTTCTGAGTATAAATGGCATGACCAACCATTCATACAGTCCTTGTTTGGTTTTTAACGTTGTCTTCCATTCATCTCCTTTTTTCATTCTTACATGATGATATCCACTCCTATGATCTATTTTTGAGAAGATTGTTGCTCCATTGAGTTCATCTAGCATGTTGTCAAGCCTGGGAATTGGATGCCTATATTTGACAGCAATGTTGTTGATAGCTCGACAATTCACACACATTCTCTAAGTTCCATCTTTCTTTGGCCCTAGAAAAACAGGAACATCACATGGGTTTAAGGTCTCTAGGATATAGCCCTTAGACATCAAGTCTTGCACTTGTTTTTTCAACTCTTTTGCTTCTTCTAAATTTACTCTATAAGTAGCTCGGTTTGGCATAGGTGCTCTGGGAACCAGATCAATTGATGATTTATTCCTCTTATTGGTGGTAATCCAGGTGGAATCTCTTTTGGAAATACATTAGTGAATTTGTTGAGAAGATCTAGAACAACAGTAGGTAGATATTGTGTTTTTGATCCTGAAAATAAAGCTTTCTTAAAGATCATTAGTAGCACATGTGTTTGAGATCAAGAGATTTCAAAACAGTAGAAGATGATACATAAAAATTAGTTTTACTTAGCTTGTTTCCTTTGGACATATTTGTTTGCATCTCATACACTTCTTGTGGTGTTAATGGTGCAAGCGAGTGCTTCTTGTTATTGTGCACAAAGCTGTAGTAGTTGGCTCTGCCATTGTGTAGTGCTTTCTTGTCAAATTGCCATGGACGTCCTAGAAGTATATGTCCATCTTGTAAAGGGATCACATCATACACAACTTGATCCACATACTTTCCGATGTTGAATGGCATGGTAACTTACTAGACGATTTTCAGCTTAGTCTTATCATTAAGCCACATAAGTCCATATGGTCGAGGATGCTTTGTCCTCTAATACCTAGCTTATCAACCAAACACTTGCTAGCCATGTTAGTGCAAGAACCACCATCAATAATTAGAGTTCATACCTAAGAATTGATTGTGCACCGAGACTGGAAGATGTTTTCTCTTTGGATGATTTATGGTTCATAGAGAACGCTGAGAGCTTTCCTAGTAACTAGAATTTCTCATGTATCTGCATAATCCACCACTTTTTCTTCTGAATTTCCAAGCTCAAACTCCTCTTTATCCTCAAATTTATATTCTCCATTGGCCTTTAGAATCATGACTCTCTTGTTTGGACACTCCCTTGCATAATTTCCTTTTCCCCGACATTTAAAACAAGTTATGTCACGAGATCTTTGAATCGGATTCTTACCTAGTTCTAGTTTGGAGTTTTTAGATGTTTCAGGTAGAGGTCTTTTGAAACTGGATTTTGCCTCACTAAACTTTCTTTTTTCTAGGGTTTTTTGAGGTTGTTGATTCCAATTAGACTTGCTATGGTTTGCTGAGAGAGTCTTCCTTTTGATATGTTGTTCAGCCTGAATTGAAAGATGCAGCAACTCATCCATATCATGGTAGGTTTGTATGTCCACTTTCCTAGCAATCTTATCCTTTAAACCATCCAGGAATTGTGTCATCAAAGTTTCCTCATAATTTCCAGCCTCCAGTATGTTCTTAAGCATCTCAAACTCATCAAAGTATTCTTCAACATATTTAGAACCCTGAGTAAGTTTTCGAAACTTCTTTTGCAAATATATGTAATAATAGTAATAAGGAACATATCTCTTCCTTAGTTGAAACCTCATGTCCTCTCAAGTACTGATCTGACCATGTTTATGCCTTCTCTTTTCAGACACATCTCTGTCCCACCAAGCTAAAGCACTTTAAGTTGTGCAGCAGCTAAAGACACTTTCATTTGATTTGAGTAGTTATAAGACTCAAAGATATATTACATACTCCTTTCTCAATCAAGGTAAGCATCTGGATTAACCTTTCCAGCAAAAGTTGGTGTTGTGAGCTTCACAACTCTGTTTCATAGTACATCATCTTCTTCTCTACCCTACCTCGGTTATATTGTCTCCTTGGTCTCTGATCATGATCATATTCTAGTGGATCTCCATCCACGTCAGAATGCTCATCCTTTATTGGATTTATGTTACTTTTGAGTTCTCTGCGAACTGGTGCAGGTGGAGGTTGTTCAATCCTTGTCATACGATCTCCAAGAGTCTGGAGTTGATTTTGAGTAGCAACAAGCAACTGAACCACATTCACGTCCTCCTGGTTTGCCATGCTTCCACATTCACATCCTCAAGTGCACATGAAGTTAAAAAGTTTAAAACATAAAACAAAAGATCTATGTGAGTTCTAAATGTTTTATCAAGCATATGAACAAATCTATGATAAATATCGAACTGAATATTCAAAAACTTTCAATCTATTAAAGAGAAGTTGAAAGTACAACTAATAGATGGATCTATTGCAAAAAAATGAGATTCACACAATAAGCAATTTTCTAGGTTATTACAAAACGAACAAACACAAAACAAAATGAAAAAATACACAACTGAAGCAAACCAAAAGGGAAATATCAAACCGAAGAAAAAGGGATAAATAAACCTTGAGAGTTTTGTTGGCCGAGTCTTCTCTTAAAATGGTGAATAAAGTGGTTCCCTGAAAAATATTCGTAGAGGATTGAATTGACAGATTCACAAAAATAGCATTGATCAAGTTGGTGATGTAGGAAACTGTTTCTGGAATGTTCTGGAGGGTTGAATTGACAGATTCACAAAACTGGCATTGATCAAATTGGTACTATAGGAAACTGTTTCTGGAAATATTTGCTCTTGAGTCTCTTCTTGCATTTCCTTGGTAATCTTAGCTTCTTGGTGATCTTCAAGCTCTATGATGGAGATGGGATTCTCTACATACTTGTTAAACTCCTCCCTTAGTTTCCTTGTGTCTGATCTAGTTCTTGGCATTTGATTCATACTAGAGATGTTGCTGATCTTTTCTTCAGATTCGGTTGAGTTGGTTTCGATGTCATCATCAATTATCATTTATTTGAGACGATTTTGTTACTAATTACATCTGTATCCATTTTGCGACTATATCAAATTTTATAAATATAATGAGTCTTTGGTGAAATAACAGGATCAACACCTATATTGCCCCAAATTGATGACTCAAAACCTCACTTGCCCCTCATTAATCTCATTGCCCCAACCACTTTATAATAACATTAAAACCTAAACCTACCCTTTCTTTAATTATCTGATTTTATTTAATTTAGAGTTTTTGGAAAAAAATAAAAAATGAAAAAGAAAATTACAATCAATCACAAAGTACTAAGATTCAATATTCTCTCTCCGCTCTTATTCTTCATCGACGATCGCTGAATCCCTCACACCCAAGCTCTCTCTTCTTCTTTCTCCTCTTCTCTCTCCGTGGTGAAGGTCAATATATGTCAATTTAAAGGTAGTGTTTTGTCAAATTATCTAGTTTAGCTTAATTTTTACAGCCTATATATGTACCAAATACTGAATGTGGGAGTATCTACTTGAATATATGAAATGAGAAAATTGCAGATTTGTTCGGATTATGTGTTCATTAGGTTAGTAAACTAGTTTTAGTAGTAGATTATGGTCTTACGTAGGTAAATAATAGAATGAGGCATTGAATTCGTAGTTATAATGTTAAAATATGTAAAAAATTATAGATCCAAAAAAAATTTGATGAGGTATAACTGGTATGACTTGGTACAACTATGTTGCTGGGTTGAACAATACGAAAATTGTGGTACAACTAGTACAACTTTGTACAAGTATGTTGATGGACGGAAAATAAAAATTACATACATTTTTTTTTTGTTTTTTCAGGTGACAATGAAAAAAAGTGGATCAAAAAAGAGTGATTTATCAGTCATATTCTTTGATTATGATGGATATTATTCAAGTGAACGAGAAGAACAATGAATTGCAAGAAATCAATTATATACTATATATATGAAGACATCGATCGATGAGGTATCATATGATGGGTTGGTTGAGAAAATATGCAACAAGATGAATGTAGATAAGTCTATGACAAAGCTGAAAATTAGTTACCTTCTACCATTGTTACTCATGGGATTGAATAAACCATATACGATTGTTGACGATGAAGATGTTGTGTGTTATTTACTACAAGTACATAATGAAGGGGATAGAAGTGTTTTGTATGTGGAGGTTACCAATAATGCCGAACAAAATCTAGAGATTGAGGAAACTATCGGGTTTGCTCAAAGTTCAAGAGTGGATAAGGCAAGGAAAGTTGTTGCAAGTAGTGAAGTGATTCTTCTAACTTCTGGAGTGAATGCTAGCTCTTGTAATATTGTAACTCATTATGTAGGGGAACCATCACGACCAAATGAGGTGGTGGAGAATGATGGAAACGATTATAATGTGAATGAACGTGAAATATTCGATGATATTAATGTAGAAGGAGATGTGTCTCTAAGTCTTGCATGGGAAGATAGTCTTAGTATTGTGGTAGGCCAAGAATTTGGAAGCAAAGAAGAAGTGCAAATTTTAGTTGAAATGGCTGGACATAATAATTGCTTTGAGTTTGAGGTAATGAAGTCGGATCCGACGAGATATGTGGTAATATGTTGTCAAGCAAGATATGGTTGCGAGTGGTATATACGAGCTGCTAGGCGTAATATATCCGAGCGTTTCTCTATTAGAACTCACAAGAACATTCATACTTGCTCTTAGGCAAGTGCAAGTAGAAGTGAAAAAAGAAGGAAAGGCACACCAAGGTTAGTTGCGTCTGTTTTGGCTGAAGATTATCCAGGTAAGTTTGACATGCCAAGTCCAAAAAATCTCATAGATTTGGTTCAAAGAAGATATGGTGTTCAAGTGTCATACTCTACCGCGCTGAGAGGGAGAAATCAAGCTGCTAGCGATGTTCGAGGTACTCCAGAGGAGAGTTTTATGCTTTTATATTCTTATTTGTTCATGTTAGAGAAGATGAATCCTGGTACGGTTTCATATGTGAAAGTGGATAAGGAACATAAGTTTAAGTATTTATTCTTCGCGCTGGGAGTTTCTATTGAAGGCTTCCAAGTCATGAGAAAAGTGATCATAGTGGATGGAACCCATATTAAGGTTGTACATGGTAGAATGCTAATTGTTGCTACAGCACATGATCCTGATCATCACCATTATCCGATTGCTTTTGGTGTAGTTGATGGGGAGAAAGATGCAAGTTGGACTTGGTTTTTCAATAAGCTCAAATCCCTTTATCCATATTTGGGTTGAATTGGTGTTTATTTGTGATAGAAACCAAAGCCTCATCAATGCAATACGTGAGGTCTACTTGTTGTCTCAACATGGACATTGTATGTACCATATGTCTCAGAACGTGAAAGCAAATGTTTTTGGCATAAACAAAAAAAATGTTGTGAAACATTTCATGGCATGCGCTCGTGCATATACTGAGAGTGAATTCTTACAGCTTTATGGTGATTTCACGTCTATGTATCATGTTGCACATGGTTATCTAGATAAAAGCTCGGATGTGAGGAAATGGGCAAGATGTTATTTTCCCGGTGAACGGTACAACATAGACACCACCAACTGTGCTGAATCTATTAATGGTGTTTTAGTAAATGCGAGGAATCTCTCATTATTACCAATGATAGATTCGATTATCGAGAAAATGGCTGAATGGCTTAACAAGTAAAGGAAAATTTCCGCAGAAGTACCGAGTGGGCAGAAACTAGTTCCTTTTTTGGAGAATGAATTCCTCACAACATGTAAGGAAGCAAAATTTTTGCTAGTGCGAGAGTTAAACAGTTACCGACTTGAGTACGTTGTGGCTGGACGAGATGGAATTATGTATATGGTTGATTTGAGAAACAAAACTTGCAGTTGTAAGCGTTTTGATATAGATAGATATCCATGTGTGCATACAATAGCTGCTGCTAGAGAAGCAAAGTTGCACGAAGAGCCTGACTTGCAGTTACATGAGTTATGGTTGAAATATTATTGGATGGAACTTTGGGTTTTGGCGTATCAAAGGACGATTTATCCGGTTCCCCATATATCTCAATAGAATGTTCCTGAGGACATAAAAGCTTTGGTTGTCTTACCTCGAGATTATGAAAAAAAGGTAGGAAGACGTCAAGAAACAAGGTTCCCATCCGTTGAAGAGCATCGAGGAAGGAAGCAAAAAAGAGGTCGCAAGGTTTGTATCAGTGGTTCAACAATAATGGTTCTGAGACTTGGTGTGTGTGTGTTTTTATTATGACTTTTTCAGACTGTTTGCGTTTGTTTTTTGAGACTGATATGGTGTTTGTATGTGAAACTGATCTGTCATGTTTTGGTACAACTACGTACAACTATGCTTTATTGCCTTGTAACAATTTAAGAATTTTATATTTTAACGGTCATATTTGTTTGTGAAACTAATCTGTTATGTTTTGTACTATTAGGCACAACTGTGTACAACTATGTTTAATATCCTTGTACACTCGTCTTTTACCAAAAAATAGAAAAAAAAATTGGAACCCCCGAAAAAAGTGTTTATGTTGATGAGAGAATACAACATGGAACTAACACAACATTCTCATATATAAATACTTATCATTTGTAAGTTCTTACAAATCAATATCATATAAATCAAAATTGTTCCATTAAGAACCATATTCTTCTATGTAGGGGTGTCAAACGGGCTTTGAACCCGCGGGTCTGGCCCACTAAAGGTCAAAACGGGGAGGGTATGGACACTTTAAATGGTGCTAAAAAAAAAACCGGGCCTATCGGGCATAGACCAAACGGAGAGCGGGTTAACGGGTTTTTTATGAAGCAGGTTCGCGGGTGACCCGCCCGAGATTAAAGAAGTTATGTCTTTCGTCGTCTTCAATCCCCGACCTCAATCCTTCGTCTTCAAACTCCGATTATGATCTCAAAGTTACTCCCAGTGACGCGATTCTCAATCAATTTTGGCCATTTCACGGCGAATCAAGCAACTCTTGAAGTTCTTCAATGGCCGACGCTTAGACATTTCAGGTTTCTTCCGTGTCTCTATTTTAAACAAAAAAAGCAGAAGGCAATCAACGGTAACGACGAAGGGAGAGAGAGTTGTTTTTCTTCCATGTGGCCCTGCGAGATGGGCGGTTCTTGTGGTTGTTGTGACCCTTTCCACGAAGACCTCTGTTCTTCTTTCCCTCTGAAGTAAGTCCTCTGAGCTCACGGTGCTTATGAACTGGGTTGCAAATCCAATGTGAATTTGCTTTATTGTATTTGAAAGATCATTGGAGAATAGTGATTTGAATGGACCTAAATCTGCATTTCCACCATTAAGGAACATGACAAAGATGGAGACATTGTGAGTCTTAAATATTAAACTACATTTGAAACCATTTTTGGACATTAAAAACTTAACATTCACTCACTGTTTTTTTTCTTTTATCGTTTTAAAATTCTTAGGAACTGCAAATTGCAGTTCTCACAGGAGACTTACCCGCATATCTTGGAAATGTTACCTCCTTAAAGCTCTTGTTAGTATATTTACAAGTATAATCAAATCTATACGAGAGGATGAACTCGAAACTAAGCTGATTTTGAAACAATCTTTTTACAGAGATCTTAGCTTCAGTAAATTGAGTGGAGCCATCCCAAGCACGTATTCTAATCTTAGCGACAGAGGTTACATGTATGAAAATTCTTCACTTCTTTTGATTTTATTGATAGTAATCATGTGAAGGAGATGTGTGAGAAGGACTCCAACATGACTGTTTATGCCAGTCAAACTGATGTTGTTACTGGTGAAGATTTAGCCATGACTGTGTTTAGTAGCAGCAACAGAGAAGAGACGGGTTTGTTGTTGTCTAATTCTCAGACGATCAAATCGTTTAGTATGAACAGATGTTCCAATGTTGACGGTATGGGAATTGTTGATCATAATATGGAAGCTGACGGTATGGGAATGGTTGATCCCTTAAACCAGGGCCCGCGGGCCGGCCCATTAACCTGTTGGGTTATGTGGGTTGGGCATGGACATGACTATATGGTCCGCAGTCTTAATGGGCCGACCCGCTATGATCCCAAAAAAATAAATGCCCACGGCGGGGCTGGCCAAATGGACGCAAGCTGGCCCGTTTGCCACCCCTAGTTTTATGGTTACTTTGAATATTTGAACCACAAATTATTAAAAACATTCAATAATTATAATTTGACACATATAAATACATAAGTACATAGTTAATATATTTTAATTACTTAATATGACTGGTACAACTAAAAGAGATTGTATTAATATCGATAACAACTGATTAAACTCAAAAATCAAGAAATGTACAACTATATTCATTTTTGTACAACTGAGTACAAGTAGACAACTATGGGTAAAATTTTGCAATTATTTAAATCATTTTTTCTAGAGTGGCGCGCCAGATGGTCAAATGTCGGCGATATGTGGTCAAGTGAGTTAAGTTTTCTATTTTTGTTTTAGAATGTCGGCGCAAGATGGTCAGATTAATTATTTTTTTAATTCTTATTTTTTTAATTCAATTTATGAGATAATTATTTTAATTCGATTTTGCTGAGCTAATTTTTTAATCTGTTACCTATAGCAATGATTTTTAATCCGTAGTCAGTTGTACATCAATGTACAGTTGTACCAAAAACCTTAGTTTCTTATATAACCTAGAAATGTAGTTGTACATAAATGTACAATTTGTACCAAAAAAAGAAAGTACATACGTTCCCTGTAGCATACACCTGCTGTATACATGTACCTAAGTTACGAGTTGCATACATCAAAGTACCACATTAAAACACAAAAACATATATCAAAGTCAGAAACATAAATATTCACTTCTTCTTTTCTACCTTCTTCTTCTTTCCTTCCGTGTAAGGAGAAGTGACATGTCTTGAAAGCAAACGCCGCCTCGACTCTCTTGTACACGTCTTCTTAGCACATTGCTTGAATCTTTTAATCTTCATAGCACCAGAAACACCAGAAACCACCAGCCACAACCCTTTATCAGCACCGGCGGTTTCTCCACCAGCCATCTCTAAACCAACGACCTCATCGCCAGCCACCTCATCGCCAGCCACCTCATCGCCAGCCATCTCATCACCAGCCACCGCATCACCAACCATCTCATCACCAGCCATCTCATCACCAGCCACTTCATCACCAGCCACCTCATCACCAGCCATAACGTGTTCAATCTCTTTTAAATTGTCTTCAAATGTCATCCGCCCCCATGAAAACTCTTCTATGTCTCTCAAGTCATTCACCATTTTCAGAATGAAAGAATTTATAGAATCATACTTTCTCTTTCCTCTCATTACCTTGGCTAAGAAGTACAAGACAGCCACCTTTAAGCGATCTCCACCGGAATCCTTCAATTTTACATTTTCCTTCCCAAAGACCCTCTTTACAAAATCATAACTACCAAACTCGTCCTCCTTGAACCCAAGGTTGTAGTCATGGCAATCAAAGCCATCTGATACCTCCAATCGATCCCTCTGAAGAAGATACCCAACAACTGAACCTGCGAGAAACCGTGGTGAGGGCAGTCCCTCTGATAAGATCAAAATCGAACCCAGGCGGCCTTGAATGCCTCAGTCGCTCCCTGAGAAAACTGGGAGATCTTGTTCCTGAGTTCCTCTGATCTCGCATCATCATAGAAATTATTCAGAAAGGCAGTCTTGGTCTCCTCCCAGGTGGTCAAAGAACCAGGAGGCAACTGCTTCAGCCAGTAAGCTGCATCTCCACTAAGAGAGTAGGGGAAGAGCTTACAGAAGAGGAAATCATTGGATACTCCGTTGTATTTGATACTGGTGACCAAATCCTCAAACCTCTCGATATGATCCATGGGATGCTCATGAGAAAGACCATGTAATGGATGCTGGCCTACAAGAGTGTAGTAGGCAGGCTTCAGCTCAAAGTCGTTCCTCTGAAAAGTCGGAATACGAATAGCAGATCGGTTTGCATAGAACTGATCTGGTCTGTTGTATTCTCCAAGCGTTCTGGCACGATTACCCTGAGCATTCCCAACATTTCCACACACAGCTGGTGGGATAACCGCATTAGCAACCGGTGCAGGGGCAATAACATTACCTTCTGCATCAATTCTCTATCCTTGCGCGTCACACAGGTGACCTTCCTGATCTCTCAAAATCCCAGCCTCATCACGAGCAAGCACAATCGGATGATTCATCTCAGCTTGTTTCTTTTGCTTTCTGATTGTACGCTCTAATTCAGCTAGCTCTTCGTTAGATAGGTTGATCAACTGCTTGTTCTTGCTTCCTCTGGTCTCTCGATGCTGCATACACCTAAAAGACAGAAGTTAAAACGCGTAAGTGACGGATGTAACAACGAGTATCGATCGATACTAAGAGGGTATCGATCGATGCTCAACACATAGTCGAAATTCTTAAACCGTAATCTAATGGTGAAATTAGAGTCCCCGTCAACGGCGCCAAAATTTGATGTGCTCAAATCTAATACCCTAAAGTATCTAAGCAGTCGCTATAGTATTTTAGGGGTCAATCCACAAGGACTCAAGATAACACTCAATAGATTCTGGAATGTGAATTAAGCTAAGCTAAATAGATGAAATTAAGAATAGCAAAACAATTAAAAGAGGTAGTACTTCAGTGGAGGAAAACGCTAGGCTTATGAACTTGCAGGCAAATCAGAATTATCAAATCAAATCAATTGTCAGGAATAATTAAGCTCTGCTCTCGAACTTGAAACACAGATGTAAAGTAAACCAACTGTCGTTGCGAAAACTATCTATGCCTAAACCTAGAATTCCAAATTTTTTTGCAAATTCTATGAATTTAAACAAGCATTAACGGTCAAGTTCAATTGTTCACAAAATCCCTAAACCAAATTTCTTGCGAATAGGGCTTTTGCTCACCAAACACTAGATCAGGCAATCAATCACACTTTCGTGCCAATCAAACAACCTAACATCAGATTCTAGTTCGCGAGGCTAGAATAAGCATTAATCTCAAGTCTAAGTGAAAAGCTCTATAGATTATTCCCTAACAATTAATTCAGATCTAATAATTCATCAAATACCTTTAAGTAACCCTAATCCTAACAGGGAATCTACTCAGACATGGTGAATGCAATAAACATCATGAATAGAATAAATATCATATAATAAAATGAAATAGAGTAAGAATACAAAGAGGTTCAAGGTTTCTTCTCCAAAAACTCAATTGCAGAAAAAACTCTATCTTTAGAAATCACAAGGTGTCTTTCTGGAGGCTCAAAAACCTAATTATATAGTTAATCAAAACGTTTTGGAGTTATCTCGAAAAATAAGGAAAACTTCTGGATTATCTTCGGGTTTGTTTCGCGTTCTGGTCACTGGCATCGACCGATACCGTAAATGGTATCGATTGATGCTAGGTTCTTTGGTCGTGTTTCTCCCAAATGAATGGTGTCGATCGATGCTCCTCAGTGTCGATCGATGCTGAGCTTGTTCCTGAACGGCTTCAACTCCAGATTGCTTCAAAAGCTTCTAAATCCTCCAATTAGCTTCATATGCGCCTATAACTTGAAAAGAACCTGAAAGACTCTAAAACTAAAGAAAAGACTCAACAAAAAGACTTACATCATGGTTAAAAGTGGGTAAAAACCATGATATATCAGTCTACTAAAATATGACGTCTAACAATAAAAGTGATTTAAATTTTGGAATCTAAAAAAACCCGGAGTAAACACTAAGATAGTAAGAGATCAAGAATGACAGAAATAAACTATTTAAACATCACGAATTCACGACAACTAATCTTTGTTGTTTCTATCACCATTCCCTTCATTCTCTTCGGACGACATAGTAAAGTCTACATCAAAATCTACAAAAAAAAAAAATATCACATAGTTTAGTCAATGTATTATATACCACTAAAAGAAAATTTAATCAACAATTAAAAAATATTATTAGACTTTTTAGGATGTGATATTTGAGATAATACTCAACGAGAACATTCTTTAATTCATCATATTCACCTGTTTTTTATTTTTCAATGATTCAAAACTTTGTCTTATCAATAGATTCATAGTCAACATGAACATATAAGTCTAAAACCTTATATATTATTTCAAAATCATAAGAATTTTACTAAACCGCAACTCAGCCGGTTCAACCGGATCATTAGGTTCCGGGTTTTTGGCGATTTTTTGCGGGTTTTTGCAGTTTTTAAATTACCGGATATTGGCAGTATACCCAAACCGGGAAAGTGATTGGGTCACGGATGAACCGGTTCGACCGGGCGGTCCGGGTCGGGCGTGAAAACATTGGTTTACTCTCTCAATTTTGTTCTTAAATTGAATACTTAGGGTTCTATCCAAATCTCTCCACCACCTCTGGCGAGAAGATTCCAGCAACGGGTAACAGCAAACGAAGATGGGTTGTCGCGTTTCTTCCGACGGAGATACGAAACATAAGAGACCCATTCACAAGAGCTTTAGCTCAAAGGTTGTAAGAATTCATGTTCTTCTTCTTCAGTTTCTTCATATACTCTGCTTAAACAAGCTTGTCTTGAGATTTGGGCTGTTGATGCTCTTGGTTAGGGCTAAGGGACATCATCTATTTGAGTTCAGTACCAGCAGATAAAATTAAGGTGAAGTAACGCTGCAATTGATTGTGCTTCTATGAGATTTTCAGTGATTTTTCCATGTGTAATCAACCATTTAACTGAGTCATATTTAAGTCGATGACAGAACATGCTGAGCTTTTGAGTTCTGTCAGGGATGACTTAAGTGAATATAAGGTAACGAGTTTCCTATAGCAATTTAGTTTAGAAAACGAAAATTCTTATGATTAGAGATACACATTCCTTCTATAGTCACATTTTTTTTGAAAGTAGGGTTCTATTTTTGCTTCTGCAGGCTTCTGGTAGTATGTCACCAGGTGTGCAGGTATTAAGGGAGAGAGCTTCAATCCATGGAAGCATATCCCATGTAAGATACTTTATGTAGTCCTGGCTTTTGTAATCTGAGTGTTATACTCTGTTGATTGCCCTTTTTATAATGTAATTCTTATGATGATGTTAAGGAATTTGACAGCAGATTGATGATGTCATTGGTCAAGCTTAGGCAACAAGATCAATTCTTGGCTCTCAACGATCTCTGTTTTCAGATGTTCAAGGAAAAGTAAAAAGTCTCAGAGACAAATTCCCAGTGATTTGTGGCTTACTTGGTATCTCTATCGACCTCTAATATGATATCTTCAACTAATCTCACAAACCTTCTATTATCCTTAAAATACTTTTGCTTTTTCAATTTAATAGGTTCAATTAAACGAAGACGTTCTCGGGAGACGCTTATCCTCTCTGATGTTACCATGGTGGCAACATTCATGGTTCTGGAACTTGTTTATAATGACAGAATACTTAAAACGTTGGGTCCAATGGCAATAGCAAAGTTGCAGTTTCTAGTTGATGTTGTAGTTCTTCTACTTCCAGCAACTGCAGTTCTTCACTCTTGTGATCAGTTATTCGGGTAACTAATTATGCAATGTTCAAGTTTGATTTAGCTATGTTTGGTCGGTGATGAACTCTGATGCTTCTTTATGTGTATTTGTAGTTATGATATTGCATGGTAGATTCAGAAAGCTAACGCCATCCAAAATACCATCTCGTGGAAGATAAACCGCATTGATAAGAGTTTTGGATTTTGAAATTAGTTTTTATGTTGTGATTGTGTCTTATGGAACAAATTATAAGATTTAGGATGATGTTATGTTTTGTTTGGGATGTTATTTTAGTGTTTGGGATGCTAAATCTCAAAACATTTCGGTTACAAAATGATTTATGTTTTAATTTTGGCTATTCGTTTTATTTTTATGTTTTTAAATTCGAAAAAATATGAAAAAAAAAACACAATTTTATTTATTTGTTCGTTAGCAAATCAATCTAGACTATAGTTACAATCACAATATGGTCTCCAATATACGACTATCAATAACTATCACAAGATAGTCATAATACGCGACTACGATTTTCTGTCGTAACTAATTTATGACTATTCAACGGAGTCATATTTTAGTCGGAAATTAGTGACTATTTTGCAATTTTTTTTTATTACGCAAAAAATTTGCGATAACTCAAAATAGTTCAGAATTAGTCTCAAATAACAAATCTGCGACCACTTTGAGACGATATTGTTAGTCGCAAAACACATGTTTTTTTGTAGTGTGCGAGAATAAGTTTAAAGATCTCGTGATCATCAAGTGATCTAAAGTTAGAGTGATTACAATCTTACATATCACCATGTATAAGATTGACTTTCAAGACATATTCTTAAACCTAATATTCTAGCAAACTCATGAAAAACTTCTAGAGCCCCCTCCATACTTCTAAACTTTCCATCAACAAATACCATTTGATTATCTACAAAACATAAAAATGTGAGATTCAAGTTCCTACACTTCGGTGAAAACAATTTTTTTTTGTTCAACAGCGTTATCGAACATTATAGATAAAATATTCATGAAAATTATAAATAGATCTGGAGATTGTGGCGTAATCCTCTTTTTCGAAAAAAAATCCAGCTAATTCACCATTTAATTAAACGGAGAACAAAAAAGTTGTAAAAGAGGTAATCTAGTAACTGAACTTGGCCGGAAGATTGAGTGTCGGAAGAATTTGAACATAATATTAATACGGAAACATCTATCACAGACGTATATGGTCGTTGATTTCTCGGAATCGTGTTTTAGATTAAACTTTAAACAGAATAATCAAATGTTTATGTTCGAGCCATGGGATTGCATGTATTGTGATGTCAAAACCATGGAATCGTGTTTGACACCGAAATTGAAGAAATAATGTTTTGATGTCAAAATCGCATAATTTATGCATTAGGGCTATTTCGAACATTAAAGAACATCTCGTCATAAAAACGAGGGTTACCGCTATATTCCCCCATGGACTATAGCCTTTCTCACGTTTCCACCACGAATTTTTGACTCTCTGAAAACAACAAAAATAACTTTAGACTTCGTATTTCACCATCAACTTTCTAAACCCTTTACATTCGATACATATGAAATTGATTGGACGGTTTAAGTGAACTAAATCGGACTAAAGATTAACCATTAAGGACGTTTACGGAATTGTGTTTGTCTTAGCGGTTTTACTTGAAAATCAATTTGGGGACTTTGAAATTGAAATCAAAATCAAACAAGAGAAATTACAATGTCTTATGAAGCAAAAACTGGGGCAAATTAGAAACATTTTTTTTCAATTCAGAGTTATCTTTAGCCAAACCCATCAATTTCCTAGACAAAAAGTGAAAATTCTAACGCAAAGCTTCTCTCCTGATGTTTCCCCATAATAAGCAATGATGTCAAGGACTTTGAAATCTAGCCGCCGTGAGTGCCATATCTCTATGATCGGAATTCAAGACACCACCAAGAATCATCATCATCCTTTCAAATCGCCAGATCTCTCCCTATGAGAAAAACCCTACCAATCCCAATAACCGGCGGAAACGGAAAATCCGTCGGATCGAGAATGTCAGCCACTGCAGCTTCAAGCTACGCGAAGAGAAACAATACAATGAAATTAGCATATCGAAAAGCTCGACCAAGTCTTCTCAGATCCATAGGTACTCAAATTCTTCTCAAGTCCAACAATCATCGTTGAGAAAAAACGTCAAGGCATCGACGATATCGTGAAATCATCGTCTCTCCAATCTCATACCTCTAACTTCCTCAATGTTCTTGTCGACAAGAACCGGATCAATATCATAAAGGAGATCGTTGAGTTCGGTTCTTCGGTTCGGTTCGGATCGGTTCTTGTAATTTAGTAACCATATAGGAACCGGGGTAAATTTCAGTTCGGATTGGTTTGGTTTTTTCGGATTCGGTTTGGTCTGGATACTTGAGATTAGAACCATTATAAAACCGAGAAAACGGTTTCAATTGGGTTTGGTTATGATTGGTTAACTTTGTAACCAAAATTACTCGAATTAACTAAAAAAATCTATGATACCCGCACATAAAACAATTAAACCAATAGAACAATAAACATCCAGCGACCAATCTGTTGAGATTATAACATCCAAACTACACATGATTTTAGGGCTTCCAGATTAAAGAATTAGTGTAAGCGATGAACCGTCACTTGAAAAACATGGAAAGTGTATAAAGTATAGTTGGAAAGTGTATAAGAGATTAACTACTAAGTGTAACTTTCTAAGGTTTCATCGGTTCTATATGGGTACTATTCGGTTCTCGGTTCGGTTCGAGTTCGGTTCCGATTCTTCAGGTATTGAATTTTAGGATCCATTCAAATATTTTATAAATTTTGGTTCAGTTCGGTTCGGATTTTTTTCGGTTCAGTTCAGTTTTTTGGTTCCTGGATATTTTGCCTACCGCTAGTTTACAATAAGCTTACAGATGCACAATTGACTGAGGTTAGGGCGGTGGTGAAATTGGAACCGCCGCAATTAGCTTAGATTGATATTGTTGAAAGAACAAAATTGATTATGCTGTTAGTGGTTAAACAACAAACCCTAAGTCCCAAATTTGATTTTGATTTTGTTTTAAGCCCAAAACGATTATATGTGGTTTTTTTTTTAATTGGGTTAAAAATTGTTTAAAACAAAACACAATTTCGTTAGTCCGGTTTAGTTCACTTAAACCGTCAAATCAATTTCATATGTATCGAATGTAAATGGTTTAAAAAGTTGATAGTGAAATAAGAAGTTGAAAGTTAGTTTTATTGTTTTTCAGAAAACGAAAGTGCAAACGTAAAAAAAACATATAGTCTATAGAATAATATAGCGGCAACCCTAAAAACGAATTCCTCTTTTTTTGGGTTCCAACGGATATATTATAAATTTTCTCTTTTTATTTGATAAATTTCGAACAATTGACATGTAACTGTAAATTAAACTATATGTCCATCATCACATTAACTTTCACGAATTTATTATCTTCATGATGATGAAGAATTAACATGTAGCCTTTTTTGTTTTTTTTCTTTTTTTGATAATTAACATGTAGCCTTTTTCACCTTTTTAATTATGAGAATTTGGATTCAATTGCTCTTATAGTTCTTTAATTTTGGTGAAACGGAGGCGTGGCGTTGGAATGATAAGATCAGATAAGTGACCAACTTACCATCATTACTATGAGTGGGTCTTGAAAAGCTTCACTTATTAATACTGTAGACTCTACAGTGTAGAGTGTAGATGTCTGTGTGTTATTATTTTGCCATAAAGGTTAACAATTTCATTTTTTTGCACTGCTGGTTTTTGGCATCTGTTAGTATAAGTCCTTAAAGCTAATACATTCTTCTTAATTTATAAAGGGCTATTTTCGAATCAGATTTGAGATTGAAGAAAAAAAGTATTATATCCCAAAAAAAAGAAACCTAATATGTATGTTCAACTTTTTACAAAACATTGTGACTTGATGTAAAATTTAATTTGTAATAAAACTGAAAGAATTATGCATGTTCAACTTTCTAGTTTGTGCTTATACGTGTATAAGAACCACAAGACATTAGAGACCTAAGCTGGGTATGTCTTATACGTGTAGGGCCGGTTTAATTATTGTAGAATTTCAAATTTTAAATTTTGGCATTTTTTACATTATGTTTTAACAAACTAATAAAAGAGAAGTTGACCCAAATATTTATCAAAAAAATTTAGACTATGTAGATTTGTTCCTCTTGCACATCCTCAAAACCGCCCCTGTGTACGTGTATAGGATCCACAGGATTTTCTTGTATAGTTGTTTATAGCGCCCCCATATGTAGGTAATACATAAATTGTATGAAAAGAAAAAAAAATAATGAGTTTGGTTCTCGCCATCAATAGGAGATAAGATAGTACTTACTATAAGTTCAACGAATGTGACTAAGCAAAAATATTGCAATAACTGTCGCAACTGACCACCAACTACCATCTTTGTTTTTATTGGGTTAGGCAATATATACTTAAATGCTTGTTTAAGTCATAAATGAATGCTCAAAATTCTAATTGTATAACTAATTTGTAGATTCGATTTCTTTTGGCTATAGTATAATGCGTATTTCAATTTGAACTGTGACCCAATAATAATATTACTATATATCATTAGGCTATGTACATATATCATTTGTTTTATTTTGTGTTATATATCTATCTTTTATACTTTAAATGATGATAAATGCTTGGTTAACTTTGTTCTTAATTGGAAATGTTTTGATCTGATTAAGATCGTAGTGTAAATGGAATGAGCTCCCAAGGAAATAGAATTAGACCCAGAAACGGACTTTTGTTTTAAAGTTTAAATGTATTTGATGTGGACCTCACGTTACCACACTCTCATCATTAGCCGCACTTCCTACCAACCTCAATGTCAGCATATTTTATTTAAAATAAATAAATATTTTCTTTTAATGAAAAGCAAATTGTACACTAGAGCTTAATTCTATATATTAAAACTAATACGGGCAAAATATCTGAATTAAAAATATCAAACCGAGAAAAAGAAAATTATTTACATGAATGGATCTTAAATTCTAAAATCGAAAAAACCAAAACTAAATCGAATCTGAACCAAAATATTTTTAATATTCAAAATCCAATTATATACCATAAATATTAGTTATTGTTAGAACGAATAGCCAAAAAATATTAAAATATTCACAAAATATCCGATTAATCAAAGTAAAACCCAAAGAACCCTGACCATAATCAAATATATCCACAATACTCAAAAATAATTGGTTTTTATTGTTATTCGGAAATCTTTTGGTTATTCGGATAATTAATTAAGAACCAAAATCGAAAAATACTGAAAATATGGTGCATATATAATAGTTACGTTTCTGTGAAAGAGTATTTTTATAAGTATGGCGCAGATATAATAGCTACATTTCTTTAAGTATTTTGAATCACTTAATATTAATTTTTAGTTCCTTTTAATGCTTTGAATTATTAAATATAGTTTTTAGTTATTGTATAAAATTAACTTTCAAAAGGTTTCCAGAAATATTTATATACATATATCTTATTATATAAAGGATAATTTTCAAAGTTACTAACTCAAAAGATTGTGACACGTGTTATATTCATCGATTCAAGTTTTTAACACGTGTCAAAATTGAAAAAATATCAAAATTTAATATAAAAAAACTATACGAAAGATGATTAACTACCATTATTCAAAAAATAGAAATTGTATAAGTAAATTATACAAATAATTAATTTAAAAAAAAATAAACTTCCATAGTTAAGAAAATTAATAATCTTAAAGGAAAAATAATTGCGAATATTGAAGTATATAAACAAATAAGTAGTTTTTTATTTTCTCAACAAACAAAATATTTTTCTTCAAAAACACAATTTTGCCTTCTACTTCATTCAATTGGTAAAACATCTATTCTTTTTAATTTTTTAAAAAAATTTTTAAAAATTTATTTTCATTTATTATTATGAGCTTGTCGTAAAAAAAATTTATATATATTTTTTTATGATTATTAAATTTTCCTCTAATTTTGGTTTATTTTTCTTCTACTTTTAGAAAAATATTTTAATTTATTATTATAGAGTTTTCGTAAAAAAAATTATTTTTATATTTTTATGATTATTAAATTTTTCTCCAATTTTGGTTGGTTTTTCTTATACTTTTCATTAAATGGCTATCATGCAAACGACAATGATGAAAAAAAAATTAAAATAACAACACTAATATATTTTTATGTCAATTTGAAAAAGAAAAAGAAAAATCAAATATGATTACAAATAAATAAATCTTATTCAAATAAATATAAATCATTCTATATATAATCAAAATAAATAAATAATTGTGATTTTGTTAGGTTGTCTATTGGTGAATGATTTTGGATAGGTATTTTCAATATTTTGTTATATATTTATTTTTACGGGTAATTTAATCCTATTTTCAAAATTTTTATTTTATTTTTGGTCTCATAATTTTAAAATATTAGATTATAATTCTGTTTATACGCGGGAACTAATCTAGTATCTATATAAAACTTAACCATTTTAGTAAAATATATTTATTTTTATGAGAAATTTAATTCTATTTCCAAAATTTTTTTATTATTTTTTCATAATTTTAAAATATTACATTATAATCATGCGTATAAACGAAAACTAATGTAGTATATATATATATATATATATATATATATATATTTTAAAAGGAAATGAACCTAGTATAACGGCTCCCTCGTGTAAATTTTAGTTTTACCGATGCGGAGAAGCCAAAAGGTTCGATCTATGAAGTTGGAATATTTTCTGGGTTGCCAGTTTTTTCCTCCCTCTACTTGTTGCTCTCTCAGCATTCCCACTTGTACTTTTAGTCACTTCAAAAATCATCCTAAAACATTTCATCCTTTAAAAAACATCCTAAACTTTATTTTTTATACAAAATGCTACCTATACTTTTAAACTTTAAAAACCTTCTTCTTAAACCGGCTTAACCGTTAAATCGCGTTTATCGGATTTGCGATTAAGATAACCCACGATCCGAATTTTTAATCTCTGACAAAATTTTGTTCCTTTGTTTAACAAAACAAACAAAATCGAAATCCCCAAATTCAATTTATCTTAATCGCAAATCTCCAATGTTTTGTTCCTTTGTTTGTGGGTAACATGGAGCTGCAGAAGAAATCCTTGGACAATATGGAGCAAGAAATGATGAAAAATATGAATGAGAAGATTGAAATGAAGTTGGGCAGGGGACATCTCTGAAGACAGTTGGTTTAGCTATTGTTCTTGTAGTCTCATTGGTTTGGCTGTGGGGAAGGGTGTAATCTCTGGTCTTGTAATCTCAGTAGTTGTTGTCTTGTTTTGTTTAAGGATTGAATGTTTGGTAATGATGTTGTTGTTGGTGTTTTGGTAATAGTCTTCTTGTAATCTTAGTGCTTTGACTCGTTTTGTATTGTTGTTGTTTGGCAATCTTGTTGTTTGTTTTAGACCTCTTAGTCACTAGGAATTTAAAGACATCAACGAGGAAACTACATTCTAAAACCAAACCAAAACATCATTCAAGTATCACATGCTGAAATCATGAAAACATGATAGAGTCAAAGTTTACAAAACCAAACCAAAACATCATTCAAGTACTACAAAAATACATAATCCTAACAACATCCACATACCAACTACATCATCTTATCACCATCTAAACCAGTCTACAATTCACATGGATCCCATTGACTGCTTGTTAATTTGTGTGAGTTCGACTGTTTCTTCGCCTTGGCTTGTTTTTGTGAGTTCTGGCCCCATTGATGTTGTTGATACTGTCTCTTGTCCCTGATTAGTTGATTCATTGACCTGAAACCCACACACAAGTAAGTATACAACAACCCTACAACAAAACAACATAAATAAGTAAACATCAAAACATCATACCTCATCGTGTCCTGAAATCCCCAATTTCCCTCTCGAAGAACCCTAATTTCGATTTTGAATTTGGGGGTTTCAATTTTGTTTGTTTTGTTAAACAAAAGAACAAAACGTTGTCGTTTAAAACACAGGTCAGGAATTAAAAAGTCGGATCATGGGTTATCTTAATCGCAAATCCAATAAACGCGATTTATCGGTTAAGCCGGTTTAAGAGAGAGGTTTTTAAAGTTTAAAAGTATATGTAGCATTTTGTATAAAAAATAAAGTTTGGGAAGTTTTTTAAAGGATAAACCTTTTTAAGATGGTTTTCGAAGTGACTAAAAGTATAGGTGGGAATGCTGAGAAAGCAACAAGTAGAGGGAGGAAAAAACCGGCAACCCATATTTTCTAAATGATAAAATCTTGTTGTGACAAAAAAATGATAAAATATTGTTTTGCTTAGTTATTAATAAAAGAAAATAATTTTTTAATGAGGCATTCAAAAAGGGCCCATCGTGTTCAACTTAAAATAAGTAAGTATCTTATGAAGTTGGAATATTTTCTAAATGATAAAATCGTGACACTACTTCAGTTCAAATAAGGCTCACAATCTATACCTTCTTTAATTGAATTTCCAACCCTCAATTTTTCTCACAAAATTTGTAAATGAACGGTTATATTAGAAGGGAAAATAGAATATTGGACAGACGACTTGTACGCATAGCTCGGCAACGATTTACGGAAAGTTTGCTAACTCAGGAATCTGGAACTTGTTTATGCTAAGTTTGATAACCGACATTTACAAGTTCATTTAGAAAAACTTAAGGATGTGGAATTCTGTTTTAAAGATCAAGATTATTGTAAATAATAAGTATGTTATCTTACAGATTACAAGTGCTCTGACCTTACATTGAGGCTTATTTCTTTTGTCATCTGTTAAAAAACTTTTGAATGATAACCAATTTGCTTAACTACATTCCTTGGAGATGGGTTGAGCACACCCTCCAATTACCCCACCTTAAATAATATTTACGAGTAATCATCCCATGACGACAAGCTTGACATCGATCTAAATAAAGAGAAGTGAAGGATGTGAAGCTTATTATCTTCGTAAAAAGTCTTTTAAGTGTGGAAAACAATCTCGGTGGAAGAGAGGGTTTACCTCAAAGCTCACAAGACGTACATGTAAAAGGCACGTAAGTCGGTTAAATAAGTTACAACTGTACGGTTAAGGAGGTTGCAATAGACATTGGGGCGATTTAGTCCTTTGACTCCTTTGACGTTTCATCTTTCTTTAATATACTCGATCTAATTCATTCTTAGGGTGGGTGATTTTGTAAGTAAAGAGAGAGAGAAGCGAGAGTGAAATGGAGAAGAAGAAGTGAGCTTGAGAGATTGTTGTAAAAACGTTTTTCACAAGGTTTTAGTGGATTTCCAGAGAAGTATCTCCGGCGAGACGTAGGGAATCCGGTTTGGATTCCAAACTCGTAAAAGTCTTGTGTTCTTTCTTCACAAGGTTTTTCAATTGGATCTCAAGTACAAGACAATTCGAGTATGATTTCTAAAGCTCTAATCGGTCACACATCCCTACAAATTGGTATCAGAGCGCACGGTGGTGGAGCGGAGGTGAATCGAAGATTACAGGATCGCTGCAATTGTGATGTTTGATGGATCGAAAGACTTCTCTCTCTGGAAGACATCTCTGGAAGACAGGGATGTTAGACGCATCTCAGCGTTCTTGGATTGAAAAACGTACTAGTGGAGAAATCTTAAACGCCACTCGCGGCAAAGGAAGAACAAGATTCGGCTAGAAGAAGAAGTGGGATGATGATAGAGAGGCAAGGCTAGAACGATGCGACAAGGCTAAGCATCTAATTTTCTTGAATGTAGCTGATAAAGTTCTAAGGAAGATCGAGCTATGAGAGACAAATGAGGAGACATGGACTATGCTAGATCGACTATTCATGATCAGATCCATTTTGCATAGAGTGTATACACACCTAAAATTCTATACATTCAAGATGCAAGAGACCAAGAAGATCGATGACAATATTGATGATTTCTTAAAGTACGTAGCAGATCTAAATCATTTACAGATCGAGGTTCCTAAAGAGGTGAAAGTGATTCTTATATTGAGTTTACTCCCATCAAGGTATGACAATTTGGTAGATACCTTGAAGTATAGTAACAGTAGAGAACGACTTAGACTAGATTATGTGATGGTAGCTGCTAAAGATAAAAGAAAAAAAAAGAATTAACACAGAACAATTGGCCTATAGCTAAAGGACATTTTGCTCGGGGTAGTCCAGAAAGTAATACTCAATATCAGGCATATAAAGGGAAAGGTAGAGATAGGTCGAAGTCTAGAATGGAAACAGAGTGTGATGGATTAGTGGTAAGGAGGGCCATGTTAAGAAACAATGTTATAAATGGCAAGAACAGAACAATGGAAAAGTGCAAGGCTCGGATAGAGGAGAATTAAGCATGGCAAAAGCAGGAATATAGAATGATCCGACCATGGTCTTGATGGCGAAGCAGAAAACATGTTGATTGATGGAGGTAACACAGAAGAATGGGTACTTGACACACGATGTTATTTTCACATGACACCAAGGAAGGAGTGGTTCAGTGAATACAAAGAAGTCAGATCAGGCTATGTTAATATGGGCAATGACACTCTTGCTCAGGTGAAAGGTATTGGTAGCAACCGGATAAGGAACTCAGATGGTGCTCAGGTAATTCTTACAGATGTAAGGTATATGCCAACGATGTTTAGGTACCTAATCTCATTGGGGACCTTAGAATGCAAAGGATGTTGGTTTAATCACAAGATGAAATTTTGAAAAGTGAAAGGTTGTTCTACTATTCTTAAAGGACAAAAGAGAGATACATTGTATACTTTACAAGGTGAGGCTGAGATTGCTGAGTCAAATGCTTTTGAAGACATTAAGGATGAAACTGCTTTATGGCATAACAGGCTAGGTCATATGAGTCAAAAAGGCATGGAAGTTCTGGTAAAAAAAAGCTGTCTAAGAAGAGAAGTGATCAAGGTGCTGCAGTTCTGTGAGGATTCTATATTTGGAAAGAATCATAGGGTGAGTTTTGCACCAGCACAACATGTAACAAAGGAAAAAATAGGATATGTTCACTCAGATCTTTGTGGTTCACCTCACAACCCTCCATCTTTAGGTAACTGTATTTACTTCATATCTTTTATTGATGATTACTCCAGAAAGGTTTGAATTTATTTCCTCAAGAAGAAGGATGAAGCTTTTGATAAATTTATGGACTAGAAAAAGATGGTGGAGTCAGGCTGATAGAAAAGTAAAGAGGCTAAGGACTGATAATGGGTGAGAGTATTACAATCAAAATTTTAATAAATTCTGCAGAGATGAAAGAATTGTGAAGCACAAAACTTATGCATATACTCCACAACAAAATGGTATTGCAGAGAGGTTAAATAGGACAATCATGGTGCCGTAAAAAAAATAAGACAATCATGGATAAGGTAAGAAGTATGCTCAGTGAGAGTGGTATGGAAAAGAAATTTTGGGCTGAAGCAGCATCTACAGTCGTGTATCTGATAAACAGATCACCTTCAACAGCTATAGAGTTTGACTTACCTGAAGAGAGATGGACTTCAACATTACCAGACCTGAGTGGCTTAAGAAAATTTGGATGCTTGGCTTATATTCACACGTAACAAGGTAAACTGAATCCCAGGGCAATGAAAGCAATCTTTACCAATTACCCTAAAGGAGTCAAGGACTTCAAGGTATGGTTACTTGATGAAGCTAAGTGTGTCACAAGTAGAAATTTAATTTTCAGAGAAGAGGTGATACACACCTCAAGGGTGAGTGTGTTCGTGGGATAGAAGGGTGGCTTCACAAGAGGATGTTTATCGGCTTCTAATGAAGAAGATATGGTCGATGGTGGAGATGTAACACGATAGCGGTCGCTTCTCTTGTGTGCGATCGATGTGAGGGATGTGTTGGGGGGTCGAAGTGCACCACAGAGTTGGGGTTAATCTCTGATACTGCATGAGCTCTTAGCCTTGGTGAATCTCACACACAAGACGACGAACAAGCTTATTCTCTCAAGAACACTCGAAGAGAAGAAGTAGGGAAAAGTGCGGGTCATTATTGATAATCAAAAGGTGAAAAGGTTTACAACCATAGGACATGTGCTTGAAAGACTGATCATGAGCTTCTCCCCATGAGAATGGTACATTCATTTTGATTACAGCGGTCATTGGTGCAGCCACCGTGCTAAAATCTTTAAAAACCTCCGGTAGAAACTTGCTAATCCATGGAAACTTTGGACATGTCCTATGGTTGTGGGCGTTGGCCATTCAGAGATTACATTGATCTTTTCTTCATCTACCTGTAGTCCATTTTTACTCACTACAAATCCTAAGAAAACATATTTATTAGTACAAATTGTGCACTTCTTTAGGTTGGCATACAGACATTCCTTCCGAAGTGTTTTTAAAACTAGCTCAAGATGTGTGACATGATCAGAATAACACTTACTATAGATGAGTATGTCGTTAAAGTTAACAACAACAAATTTACCAATAGAAGACCTTAGAACTTGGTTCGTCAATCGCATGAAGGTGTTTGGTGCATCGGTTAGTCTGAAGGGCATGACAAGCCACTCGTAGAGACCTTGCTTGGTCTTGAAGGTTGTCTTCCACTCGTCTCCTTATCCTATTCTAACTTGGTGATAGCCACTCCGTAAATCTACCTTTGAGAAGATTGTTGCACCACTTAGCTCGTCCAACATGTCATCTAGCCTTGGAATGGGATGACGGTATTTGATTGTGATGTTGTTGATGGCATGGCAGTAAACACATATTCTTCACGAGCCATCTTTCTTTGAGGCTCTCTCTGATGTACCTTTTGTCTATCAAGTCACAAACTTTTTTCTCTAGCTCTTTAGATTCCTTGAGATTCATCCGGTATGCTGGTTTGTTGGGCAGAGGTGAGCCTAATACTAGATCGATTTGATGCTCTATTCCTCGGTTAGGAGGGAGTTCTGGTGGTATCTCCTCCAGAAACACATCCTTGTATTGGATTAGAACATATTGGATCTCTGCGGGAAGCTCCACTTCATCTAGACCTGAACTTAGACACTCTTTGAAAATCATTAGAAGCACGGTCCCATTGGCCCTCATGGTTTTACAAATATCACTAGATCGTAAGTATAAGCTAGAGTTTCTTACCTCTTCCTCCTTACTCATATGCTTTTGCATTTCATGTATCTCGGATGGACTAAGAGGGTCAAGGGTAAACTTACGGTTCTTGTAGGTGAAAGAGTAGTGGTTTGTGTATCCATTGTGATTGGTGGCCTTATAAAACTGTCATGGTCTTCCAAGTAGAAGATGTCCGGCTTTTATAGGAACTACATTACAAACTACCTCATCTTGATATCTACCCACGCTAAACGGAATGGCTACTTGCTCAACAATCCTCAACTCAGTGTCGTCATTGAGCCACATTAACTTGTATGGCCTTGGGTGTTTGGTCTTTTCAAAACTTTACCTATCTACCATAAACTTGCTAGCAACATTAGTGCAAGAACCTCCATCTATAATCAGATTGCATACCTTATTTTTGATTGTACACCGAGAGTGGAAAATATTTTCTCGTTGAGCCTTCTCTTCGGGATTGACAAAGACACTAAGCATGCGTCGGATCACAAGTAGTTCTCCCGTGTCTGGATACTCTACATCTTCACAAGTACATCGGGTTCATCCTCTTGCTCATCTTAGGACTCATATTCTCCATTAGAAGTGAAAATCATCACTCTTTGATTCAGACATTCTAGTGCATAACTGCATTGACATTTGAAACACGTAATGTCACGAGAACGGGATTGATTAGAGTTAGAGAACTTACCTGGTTCGGTCTAAGAAACCTTAGGTGCTTCAATGGGTTTGTTCTTGATCCGAGAATCAGATTCCACGGCCCTGCCCTTGTCTATACCTCGGTTGTTGCTTGTACCCCAAGGTGTGTTGTTTCTGGTCCGGTTGCTCATTCCATTCTTGCGCTTGATTTGTTGCTCTACTTGCACCGCTATGTGAAGTAGCTCATGGAGTCCATTGTAGTTAGTCCTCTCCACTTTCCTTTGTATCCGTTCTTGCAACCCATCTATGAACTGAGCCATGAGTGCTTCCTCGGATTCTTCTAACTCCAGCATATGCATCATAACCTTTTCAAACTCTTCAAAGTACTCGTCCACGGTCTTTATTCCCTGAGACAACTTTCTAAAACGTTTTGGTAAG
This sequence comes from Crucihimalaya himalaica, assembly GCA_004349715.1. Classification (NCBI taxonomy): domain Eukaryota; kingdom Viridiplantae; phylum Streptophyta; class Magnoliopsida; order Brassicales; family Brassicaceae; genus Crucihimalaya; species Crucihimalaya himalaica. Next base: position 772,838 of record SMJT01000032.1, on the reverse strand, counting down.
TCTCGGTGATACTAATCAGGGACGTAGCTCAACCTTAGAAGGTATTTCATGTCTCTCCAATTAGTGATTAGACGAAAGAGTTGTCTCCTCCGTTCTGCCATGCTTATGTCCCGCCATGGCAGGGCATTTTTGGTTAGTTGGGCTACGTCTAAGGGCACTTTCCGAGCATTTCCATATCCATAACACTCAAAGATATACTCCTTTCTTCTCTCCCAGTCCATGTATACTTCAGGATCTGATTTTCCTACAAAAATTGGAGGTATAAGTTTGATATCTCTACTTGTTTCTCGCGACAGTACCTCTCTTGCTCGATTTCTCCTCAACAGGTCTTCTCTCCTTTAGTGTTGGCGTCGTAATGGATCAGGTGGAGGGTCATCGTTGTCCGTGTCAGGAAGCACATCATCCACCTCTCAAAGGTTTCTACAAGCTTGCACCACTCTTGCTCCTTGTTGGGGCTGAGGCAGTTCCGGAGGTGGTTGCTGATGTAGTTGCTAAGGGGCTTGCTGCGACATTTTGGACGCTGCTCTAACCGTCCCAAACGGTCTCAAAAGCCTTGAATCTCTTCTCTTATAGCTGCTAGCATATGCATCATTGCGTCTTGAGGTACAATCTCCTCTCCCATTGCTTCTGTTAGTGGTTCTACGTTTGACAAAAACAACAAGAAATAAAGGTACCAACAAAATAGCAATTTAACAAAACTAAAACAGAAAATTAACAAAATAAATCAAGCAACTTTTTTTTTTTGACAAGGTACTGCAAGACAAAGAACTCGACACAAGACACAAAACACAACCTAACTCTTTATAGTTTTTTATTTTATTTTAAGGACTCAACAAAACAAAAGACTAACACCCTAACAATTGATAACAAACGAAAGCAAAGACACACAACTTAAACGAACGATAGCAACTACAATTCTTTTGGGTTTTAGGGTTTAGTAAAATCGAAACTAACAACTTAAGAAACAAGGATCTTAATATATATTTTTTTTTGAAAGGGAAAAATAAGTTAGAAACTAAACCAAATCAAAACTAGACTAGAACAAAGAGAGAAATGATGGAAACTGGCAAGGGAGAGCATGAACTGTGCTCTGATACCAGATAATACACACCTCAAGGGTGAGTGTGTTCGTGGGATAGAAGGGTGACTTCACAGTATTGATCAAGCCAATAAAACACTCGGCCGTCCGTACGTCCGTACACCACCGAATAAGGCTCGACCGTCCGTACGTCCGTACATCACCAAATAAGGCCGAGTCCACTACAATAATAAGAAGGAGGGGTGAGGCCTTATGGAATAAAGAAGGGACAAAGGCCAAAGCCTTAAAAGGGCCCATTCGCAACTTGCAATCAAGGAGGGAAGATTTGAAGTCTTTGGAGCCGTTGGGAAGGAACGATCACGTGTGGCTTTGACCACTATGACCGGTCACTATCACCATGGGACAAAGCGCATGGACGTCACTCTCCTCTCTTGGATCCCGTGTTGCGAGCTAGGTTTAGGTCTTTAGGTCTCCTCTCTTATGTACCTATTTAAAGGCATGTGAACATTGTATGTAATCAACTAATTCTAATCAAGAAATGTTTTCTCACTCACTCTCTCTTATCCACTCATCATCACTCTCGTTCCCACTCTCCTAAAACCTTACACTCATAATTCTAACATGGTATCAGAGCACTAAACGCATTCTTGGGTCTATCATTCTCTCCATTCTTCATCCCTAGTCTCTCATACTTCAATTCTCACTCGTTCTTGCTATTATCCACCGGATAATAGCCTAATTTCTCTTTGACCGCCGGGTAAAAGCCTCGCCAACGGTCTGGTCAGCCTCAAAAGCCATGGAAACCACCAAGCCAGCCATCATTCCGGTAATACTCAAGGGGGAGAACTATCTCCTTTGGTCGAGAACCGCAAGAACGACGCTTTACGGCCGTGGCCTTTGGAACCATGTGGGAGAAGATTTTGTACACAAGGAAGCCGAGAAGGATGAGAATGAAGTTGAGGAAACCAAGGTCGAAGAAGCCAAGTGGTTCCAAGAAGACCAAACTGTCCTCGCCATCATCCCAAGCTCGCTTGAAGTTTCCATCCTTGAAGCATACTCAAATTGTGAGACGGCAAAAGAGTTGTGGGGAACTCTTAAGCACGTCTATGAAAATGCTTCTAACTTGAGCCGAGTTTTTGAAGTCAAGAGGGCTATTAACAACCTCAGCCAAAAAGACATGGAGTTCACTAAACACCTCGGCAAGTTTAGGTCACTTTGGGCCGAGCTAGAAATGCTAAGACCAAGCACCGTGGACATTCTCAATGAATGCCGTGAACAAGATAAAGTGTTTGGTCTCCTTCTCATTGCATCCAGCCTTCAACGATCTTATCAAGCATATCCTAAGGGCTGATAAGCTCCCAAGCCTCGATGAAGTTTGCTCCCAAGTCCAAAGGGAGCAAGGATCTCTCGGTCTCTTTAGTAGCAAAAGGGAACTCCTCATGGCCAACAAAGGAGTGTACAAGAATGAGGAAAGAAGGCCGGTTTGCAACCATTGCAAGAAGAAGGGACACACCAAGGACAAGTGTTGGATCCTACACCCACACCTAAGGCCGTCTAAGTTCAAGGCCAATGTCTCCTATGAGCAAGCGAGCACACATGGACAAGCCGGAACCTCCAAGCAAGAAACCGCCATGGCCGCATCTTCAAATGGAGATATTGTCATGAAGAAATCATACTTGGAGGCTCTCTTCAACTCCATTGCCTCCTTAAAGGAGTCCGGTAACATATTCTATTCTCATAAACCTAGGGAATCGCTTGTTGTGGATTCGGGTGCTTCACATCATATGATTAGTAATCTGAACCTACTTAGCAACATAGAACTAGCCCTAGGTCGTGTTACTATAGCAAATGGAGATCAAGTTCCCATGAAAGGTGTTGGTAACCTTAAGATATTTGATAGAAATTCTAAAGCCTTCTTCATGCCAAACTTTACTTCCAATCTATTATCGGTTAGGAGAACTACAAGGGACCTTAATTGCAATGCTATCTTTGGGCCTAATGATGTTTGTTTTCAGGATATTAAGACCGGTAAAGTGCTTGGAAAAGGGGGAACAAAGGATGAGCTCTATGTCCTTGAAGATCTCTCACCATCCGCTTCAAACTCTATCTCTTCATCCGCTTTTGCTTCAAATAGTGCTATTACTTTCAATGTTGTGTGGCATGCTAGATTAGGCCACCCCCATTCTCGTGCTCTTAGCTTGATGTTTCCGATTATTTCATTTGATAACCATAGTTCTGAGGCTTGTATCCTAGGCAAACATTGCAAAGTTGTTTTCCCTAAGTCTTGTACCATTTATGAAAATTGTTTTGATTTGGTGCATTCGGATGTATGGACATCACCTTGCATTTCTAGAGATAATAACAAATATTTTGTCACATTCATAGATGAGAATTCAAAGTACACTTGGATCACACTAATGCCATCTAAAGATCGTGTAATTGATACATTCTTGAATTTTCAAAATTATGTTACTAACCAATTCAAGGCTAATATTAAGGTACTAAGGATGGACAATGGGGGAGAGTACACAAGCCATAGATTCACGGAACACTGTCAAAACATGGCATTCTACACCAAACGAGTTGTCCATACAATCCCCAACAAAATGGAGTGGCCGAACGAAAGAATAGGCATCTCATGGAGGTGGCGAGATCAATGATGTTCCATACGAGCGTACCAAAACGGTTTTGGGGAGATGCGGTCATGGCAGCCACTTACCTAATCAATCGGATCCCAACAAGAGTCCTAAAGGATCAATCACCCTTTCAAGTTTTGAATAATATCAAACCATCACTTGATCACTTACGAGTCTTTGGGTGTGTTTGTTTTGTATTCATTCCAGGGGAGCAAAGGAGTAAGCTAGACCCTAAAAGCGTCAAGTGTATGTTCCTCGGCTATTCCACAACTCAAAAGGGCTACAAATGCTATGACCCGTCCAACAACCGCACCTATGTATCTCGGGACGTGAATTTCATTGAGGACCGAGGGTATCATGATAAGGCAAGTTGGGAGAGCCTCAAAGATATATCACAGCCCATAACCGATAGAGCCGCAAGCCTAAAGCTCCTACTTGAACATCTCGGGCATAAAGCACCTCGGGATCAAGGGGGAGATTTAGACAAGGAAACTCCGGTTAATGGATCCGGGAATGGGAATGAACCTACGGATGAAAGTGAGCCTATAATGAGGATGAAACCACTCAAGACATGGAGATTAATCCGGATGACCCGGGACAAGAACATGGCCAAGATGGAATTCAAGAACATGAGAGTGAATTTCAAGTTGGTTGAAGCAATCTCCTAGAGCATGGTACCATAAGCTAAGCACCACTCTAAAGGAGCGTGGCTTCAAGCGATCCGAGGCGGATCACACTCGTTTTACGATAAAATCCGATCAAGGTATCATTGTGGTCCTTTTCTATGTGGACGACATCATCATTTCGGGAGATGACAAGGAGGGTATCATCTCAGCCAAAGCTTTCCTTCATTCGGTCTTTGATCTCAAAGACCTTGGAGAACTAAAGTACTTCCTTGGAGTTGAAGTTTGCCGATCACGGGAAGGTCTCTTCCTCTCTCAAAGGATGTATACGCTTGATCTCTTGAAAGAGACGGGGAAGCTTGGAGCCAAACCAGCAAAAAGACCTCTAGAAGATGGCTACAAGGTCAATCGAAAGGGGGAGAAAGAAGATGAGCTGTTCACAAACATTCACCAATATCGGCGTCTAGTAGGTAAGTTGATCTATTTGACTCTAACTAGGCCTGACATTTGCTTTGCTGTGAACCAGGTCAGCCAACATATGCAAAACCCTATGGTCCACCATTGGAGAATGGTGGAGAGAATCCTTCGATATCTCAAAACTTCACCGGGCCAAGGCATTTGGATAGGAAGGAACAAGAACACCGAGATCGTGGGATATTGTGATGCGGATTGGGCCAGAGATAGGAATGATCGAAGATCAACAAGTGGGTATTGCACGTTCATTGGAGGCAACTTGTGTACTTGGAAGACAAAGAAGCAAAAGGTGGTCTCATGTTCTAGCACCAAAGCCGAGTACCGAGCCATGAGGCAGCTCACGAATGAATTGACTTGGCTCAAGGCGCTCCTAAAGGACTTAGGCATCGAGTCAACCAAACCAATCACCTTCCATTGTGACAATCAATCAGCCATTCACATTGCCACAAACTCGGTGTTTCATGAAAGGACCAAACACATCGAGATAGATTGCCACAAGGTTCGAGAGAAGATAGAAGAAGGAGTGATCCTTCCATGCTTTACTAGGAGTGAAGATCAATTGGCGGATATCTTCACCAAAGCCACGAGTCTTAAGGCGTACACGCACATTCAAAGCCAGCTTGGACTCGTGGATCTAACTCGCCCTTGATCTCAAGTCCCCTTACCCGTGAGCTTCATACTCTTTTTTCCTTAGTAAAGTTTTATCCCAAGTGGTTTTCTTTACTAAGGGTTTTAATGACGTGATAGTTCATTGGAATCCAATCTTAGCCACCGGTTCTCTTTGGCTAAGCTTGAGGGGGAGTATTGATCAAGCCAATAAAACACTCGGCCGTCCGTACGTCTGTACACCACCGAATAAGGCTCGACCATCCGTACGTCCGTACATCACCAAATAAGGCCGAGTCCACTACAATAATAAGAAGGAGGGGTGAGGCCTTATGGAATCAAGAAGGGACAAAGGCCAAAGCCTTAAAAGGGCCCATTCGCAACTTGCAATCAAGGAGGGAAGATTTGAAGTCTTTGGAGCCGTTGGGAAGGAACGATCACGTGTGGCTTTGACTACTATGATCGGTCACTATCACCATGGGACAAAGCGCATGGACGTCACTCTCCTCTCGGATCCCGTGTTGCGAGCTAGGTTTAGGTCTTTAGGTCTCCTCTCTTATGTACCTATTTAAAGGCATGTGAACATTGTATGTAATCAACTAATTCTAATCAAGAAATGTTTTCTCACTCACTCTCTCTTATCCGCTCATCATCACTCTCGTTCCCACTCTCCTAAAACCTTACACTCATAATTCTAACACACAGGAGGATGTTCAACGGTACCTAGAGATGAAGAGATGGTCGATGGTGGAGATCTAAAATGATGGCGGTCGCTACTCTTGTGTGGGATCTATGTGAGGGATATGTTGGCGGGTCGAAGTGCACCACAGAGTTGGGGTTAATCTCTGATACAACACGAGCTCTTAGCCTTGGTGAATCTCACACACAAGACGAAGAACAAGTTTATTTTCTCAAGAACACTCGAAGAGAAGAAGTAGAGAAAAGTGTGGCTCTTTATTGATAATGAAAAGGTGAAAATGTTTACAACTGCTGCAGGAGGACTTTATAAGAGTCTAAAAACTAGCCCTAGGGCCAAAATAAAGAAGCAAAACGTAACAACTAAGCAAACCAAACGCATAACCCTAAAGAAATACAAAACTCATCGTTTTCTTAAAGTAAATAAACCAAATATGGAAACTAAAGATTGTAGACTTAAACTCAAAGCCTTTGGTCGTTTTGGGTGAAGGACTAGCCATTGGGGAGGCTCTTTGGACCTGCAAGGATCGAATAAATTGAATAGGACTTACCTGGATGCGGTTTAAGGGGGATGGATGTTCCCTGATGCACTTCTTGATAAATATTTTAAGCTATCTTCTGACTTGTGAGTTTGGTGATGTAGAAGTCGACTAGGGGTTCTTCTTGAATACCTAGGAAAGTTTTGTAAAGCTCTTCTTAGTCTTTGATGTCCTGGTCTTGGCTTTCTTGATCATTCTCGGAGATGAAGCTTGATTTGCACGGATCTTTTAGCTCTATTGTCTTTTCTTTTTTTCTCTGGGCTTCTTGAGTGATCTCTGGTTCTAGGGAGTTCACAAGGTCTTGTACAGCTAGGTTGAACATCAGCTTGAGTTGTTTAGACTTTGAACGCGTCGTAGGGTTTTCTTGAACTTCTGGTACAAGATGAGCGATAGGATGTGCAACAGGCTAGCGAGTGAGGTCGATGTCCGCATCAAGAGGTGATCTACAAAGACTAGAAACAAGACTCTCAATCAGGTATATTTGAAATAAACTTGATGAATTTTAGAGTGGGCTATGAGGGACCTGATCAAGGTGGAGCTGATCAAGAGGTAGATCCTCAAGGTGGTGTTAATCCAGACAAAAACATAGCTGGTAATACACCAAATCCAATACAAAATCAGGATGACCTTCAAAGTGTAACTCATAAAACAGATTCTGAAGAAGATCAAGAAGATCTAAGTGATTACTAGTTAGTTAGAGACAAAGAGAGAACCATAAAGGTTAATCAAAGGTACAATGAATTAAATCTGGTCGTATTGCTTACTATACAGAAGATGGGGACAAAGTAGAGCCAATTTCTAATCAAGAAGCCTTATCAGATCCAGATTGGGACAAATGGCATGGAGCAATGGAAGAGGAAATGATCCCAATGAAAAATAATCATTGTTGGGATTTGATTGATAAACCTAAGGAGTTAAAGGTGATAGCATGTAAATGGGTTTACATTAGAAAGGCAGGAATACCGGGTGTAGAAGCACCTAGATTCAAAGTCAGGCTAGTAGCTAAAGACTTTACGCATAAGGAAGGTATTTATTACACTAAAATTTTCTCACCAGTCTTTAAACATGTGTCAATCAGGTACATATTGTCAATGGTTGTGCAATATGACATGGAGCTACAGTAGATGGACGTTAAAAAAAACATTCCTACACGGATTCCTTGATGAAGATATAGTTATGGCTCAACCTGAAGGATTTAAGGACAAGAAATTCCCAAACAAGGTATGTTTGCTTAAGAAATCCTTCTATGGTCTTAAAAAGTCCCTTAGGCAGTAGAATTTGAGATTTGATGAGTTTATGAAGGGGATTGGGTATATGAAGAGTTCCTATGATAGTTGTGTATACTTGAAGAAGCTACAAAATGGATCACATGTCTATTTACTATTCTACGTAGATGAAATGTTGATTGCATCAGTGAATAAGTCACAAGTTAGTGATCTCAAGATGTTGCTAGGTAAAGAGTTTGAAATGAAAGATATAGAAGATGCTAAAAAGATTTTAGGCATGGAGATTACTAGAGAATGTACTGCTGGAGTACTAACTCTGTTACAGGAAGGATATGTGAAAAAGGTTCTAAGATTTTTTTAGATGGACCAAGCCAAATCAGTGTCGACACTATGGGAGTACACTTTAAGCTCATATCAGCCACTGATGAGGAGTACAAAGAGCAGTATGATAGAATGAAGATAGTGACATACTCTAATATTGTAGGAAATATTATGTATTTAATGATAGGCACTAGGCGACACTACAAGAAAAAAGGCCATTTGCGATGGACAGTAGCGTCGCAATTCCGTCGCAAATGGCCTTTCGCGATGGATTTACGAGACGCACCATACCGTCGCAAATCCCGTCTCGCAAATCAATATCCGTCGCAAATCCCTCGCAAATTTGCGAGGAAACAACGTAGTCGCAATCTCGTCGCAAATAATACCCCGCAATATCGTCGCAAATTTGCAACGGAAGTGCGTGAACGACGAGTTCATCGCAAAACCGTTCATCGCAAATTAATCGCAAAATGCGTTACCAATAGTACCCGCAAACACGTCGCAATAATTGCTTCGGAGTTGCGAAGAAACATTGCGACGGAATTGCGTGGAACAGTTCGTAAATGGGGTCGCAATTCCCTCGCAATTTGCGAGGCTACCGTTCTTATTTCCCTCGCAAATCCGTCGCAAATTGCGAGGGAATTGCGGCGGCATCTGATTTATATAATAAATAAAATTTTTAATTATTTATTATAATTAATAATTATAAATTTATTAATTATAAATAAATTTTTTTTTCAAAATTAAAATTTTATAAATAAAATTAAATTGTTGAAACATTAAAATTAAAAGAAACTAAAATTTATTATACAAACGGGTTCCGGTTCCGGGTCTCGGTGTCCCGGTCTCAGGCCAACTCGTAGATGTGTCTCCAGGCTCGTGAAACATGTGCTAGCTCCGGATCCTTTGCCGCCAAAGAGCTGAACATCTGATCGAACTTCGAGATCTTCTCAGACTGAGTCACGATCAGCTGGGCCTGTGACTCAATGATGCCCTGGAGTTAGGCGGCGGACTGCGCTTCTGCTGCCTCCGAGGAAAAAGAAGTGCACGAGTCGATTTGCGATTGCAGAGAACCGACTCCGTAAATTTTCCCTTTTTTACGGGAGCGACCTGAAAATTAAGAATAAGTTTAATTAGTTGAAATTATTGTAAATAAATATATAAAACATTAATATTCTACCTCGGTAAAGATCTTTCTTCACGGCGGGAGTCAAAGGGGTAGAGACGCTCTCATCGCCCTCCGAATGCTGAGTCAACTCCTGCATCTTCGAAGTGACCTCGTTGTAGATCTTCTCAGACTTCCCGTCGACAAAAATCCCATCTGGTCGCCTCTTTGTCTCCTCGAGGACAGCTAGCAAATCCGGGATCGAATCTCCGCGATCCTTTGCCTGATTTGTTTTTTTATAAATATCACAAAAAAAATTAATTAATAATTAAAAAGAATGAAAAACTTACGATTTTCCGTCCGCGGGCCATGTAGGAAAGCTGTCCAGACCGATGCTTGGCATACCCGTCCCATACGGATCAAGCGTACCGGGCCGCCCGACTGTTAGCGCTCTTGATCTCGCTCGCCGGATCCTGCCAATAAGCCACAAGGCCTGCCCAGACATCTGGATCAAACCACTTAGGCATCGCAGGTCGCCTTCTTTCTTCCACTTCTTCTTCCACCGTCCCACCTGGTCGGCCATGCTTTCCTTCAGCTTCGCTTCAAACTCCTTTCGGGCCTTGCTCGTAATACTGTACTCCCAATGATAGTGTTGCTACAAAAAAAGAATTTATCATTAAAAATTCAAACAATAAGTTATATAAATTATAAATAATTAATTTTAAATATTAAAAAACTTACAGCAAAAGTCTGAAACCACCGTCTTCTGGCATGCTCTGGTGTTGCCTCCAATTGGCATGAGGCTCTTTGAAATCCCTTTCAAAGATCGAGCGGACCGAAGCGGCCACGCATCCGTCTTGATCAAACCTGAAATGTAAAATAATAAAAAACAAATAATCTGACTTTATTTGTTTTAAAAACTTAAAATTAATTAATAAATTCAAAAAAAAAAACCTTACCAATACGAGATCTTGCTTATCCAGCGGAAATCATAAGTAGGTTCATAAGGAAACCGTTGAAAGAACATTGGCAAGGAACTAAGTGGGTCTTGAAATACTTGAAGGGCAATGAGAATAAGATGTGTTATAGAAGACTTTCTGAGTAGGGGATATTGTGACTTAGATTATGCAAGTGAATTGGTCAAAAGGAGATCTATCATAGGTTTTGTATTTATTGTTGGAGGAAACACTATAAGCTCGAAATCGAGGTTGCATTGTCAACCACAAAAGCTGAGTATATGGCACTAACTAAAACAGTAAAAGAAGCTACTGGTTGAAGGGTTTAGCTGAAGAACTAGGTGATTATATCATGGTTTTTACCCACTTTTAACCATGATATAAGTCCTTTTTAGTGAGTCTTTTTCTTAGTTTTAGAGTCTTTCAGGTTCTTTTCAAGCTAGGCACATGTGGAACTAATTGGAGGATTGGGAAGCTTTTGAAGCTATCTGGAGTGGAAGCGATCGGAGAACTGAAGCTCAGCATCGATCGACACTTGAGGGAGCACTGATCGACACCATTTATTTGGGAGAGACACGACAAGACCCTAGCATCGATCGATTCCATTTACGGTATCGATCGATACCAATGAACAGATCACAAATAAGAACCCAAGATAAACCAGAAGCTTTCCTTATTTTTCGAGATAAACTCCTAAACGTGTTTGACATATATAATAGGGTTTTTGAGCCTCCAGAAAGATAGCTTGTGATTTCTGGAGATAGAGTTTTCTGCATTGAGTTTTTGGGAGAAGAAACCTTGAACCTCTTTGTATTCTTACTCTATTTCATTTTTATTATATGATATCTATTCTATTCATGATGTTTATTGCATTCACCATGTCTGAGTAGATTCCCTGTTAGGATTCAGGTTACTTAAAGGTATTTGATGAATTATTAGATCTGAATTAATGTTAGGGAAAATCTATAGAGCTTTTCACCTAGACTTGAGATTAATGCTTATTCTAGCCTCGCGAACTAGAATCTGATGTTAGGTTGTTTGATTGGCACGAAAGTGTGATTGATTGCCTGATCTAGTGTTTGGTGAGCAAAAGCCCTATTCGCAAAGAAATTTGTTTAGGGATTTGTGAACAATTGAACTTGATCGTTAATGCTTGTTTTAAATTCATAGAATTTGCAAAGAAATTTGGAATTCTAGGTTTAGGCATAGATAGTTTTCGCAACGACAGTTGGTTTACTTTACATCTGTGTTTCAAGTTTGAGAGCGGAGCTTAATTTATTCCTGACAATTGATTTGATTGACAAGGAAAGATCATTTCCCATTGCCATTCATTGATCAGATGCTGGAACGATTGGCTAGTCATCCTTACTATTGCTTCCTCAATGGCTACTCAGCTTCTTCCAGATCCCGATACATCCAGATGATCAGGAGAAGACGACTTTCACTCGTCCCTACGACACATTTGCCTATAGGAGGATGCCATTTGGGTTGTGTAATGCTCCAGTACATTTCAGAGATGCATGATGTCCATTTTCTCACACATGATCGAGGAGTTCATGGAGGTATTTATGGATGATTTGATAATTCTGATTTGTCTGCAAGTTTCCCTAAGCCTAGCGTTTTCCTCCACTGAATAACTACCTGTTTTAATTGTTTTGCTATTCTTAATTTCATCTATTTAGCTTAGCTTAATTCATATTCTAGAATCTATTGAGTGTTATCTTGAGTCCTTGTGGATTGACCCTAAAATAATATAGCACTGCTTAGATACTTTAGGTATTATATTTGAGCATATCAAATTTTTGGCGCTGTTGCCGGGGACTTTGATGTGATCCTCCCAATGATTCGGCTCAGAGAAGGTGGTAAGTGACTAGATCTAACGTTTGGAGGTGGAAAGCTTGCGGAATAGCTAGGAGAAACACTGACTCGAGTGTGCAGCTCGAGTGGGACTGATCGAGTGAAGAAGTTGGATGACGGATTGAGTGAGGACTGGCTCGAGTGTAGGACTCGAGTGGTAGACTCGAGTCAAGATGTATGGCGTCAGATTCAGGTGTTGAAGGACGAAAGAGACTAGCTCGATGGTAGCTCGTAGTTGAAGTGATCGAGCGTAGACAACGCGGTGTGGGAAACGCGTGATCGAGCTAGGCAGCTCGAGTGAAGAAAGCGGACAGACGGACTCGAGCCAAGAGAAGGAGACTGACTCGAGTATTATGGTCGAGTGATAGACTCGAGCCACGAAGAAGAGTGATTCGTAGAGACGTTACCGAAGTAACAACGAATTCCAGAGAGAAGACAAAGAGTTCTGTAGCCAATGTTTTGAGATAGATAATATTTTTGGTGACCTAATCCAAGGTGAAGGTTCAGAAAGAGTTTACAAGAGTTTAAATAGAAAGATAGCAACAGGATGCCCTAAAACAGATGGGCCTTAAGTAGAAAATGAAAATGCAAAGATAGATGAGTCTTGTTGGGCTTGAGGAAGTTCACAAGATGGGCCAATGGTGTTGTGAATCATTTGGCCTCGTTAAAAACCCATCTTCGCAAAACCCAGTGGGACAAAAACGAAGACAGGGAAAAAGAGCACACAAATGATTCACAAACCCATCTAGTGACTTCTTTGGGCCTGAATCATAACCATTGTGGTTAGATGAGTCTCTGGATCGCCAATGCCTTTCTTGTTCACGAGCTGGGAGCTTTCAGCTACAAGTTTTCCGACAGGTTCAAGCTGCTCCTCCATGTTGCTACTCATGATCACATCATCCTCCCTCAGTTGAAAAGGATTTGTCCTCAAATCAGGACCATCTTGTCCAGTATAGGTTTGTTTGTCTATATGTTGGTTCATTTCCAGATTCTGTTTGGTAAAGATAAGACCCTCCGGTGGATCTTTCAAAGGAAGAACAAAATCGAATTGGCCAAACTGGATTTTGGGCTCAGTCCTCATTCTTTGCAAATGCTTCATTGATTGGCTGTTGTTGGTGAAAATAAGATTTTCATATTGGTCGGTACAAGGGATGATGAAATCGATGCATCCAAACTGGATTCTTCTTGGACTGATCTCTTCTATAGACTTGGTAGGACGAATACTTTCAGCTTCTTTGACGAGAAGTGCCTTCTCTAGATTTTCCTTAGAATAAACGTCCATGTAAACCTGCAAAACACGAGATCTTCCACTCGGCAGCTCCGGTGCAATATTAGATAAACTCAAGAGAGTTTCTTTGTAAGCAAACTTCTGACTAGATGATTGACATAGAAGAGATTGGTTGATATTACCAGCCTTAGCAAGAAAATTGGAGTGTTTATATGAATTTCTTTCAGTCTGCTTTCCTTTCTTTTTCTGGTCTTGTTAAATCTCGAATGGTGTCAATGGGACAAGAGTGTGTTTTCTGCCCTTATGCTCGAAGGTATACTTGTTGGTAGAACCGTCATGAATCACACGTCTATCATATTGCCATGGTCTCCCCAACAGAATATGGCTTGCTCCCATAGGTAACACATCACACAGCACATCGTCTTCATAATTGCCAATGGTAAGAGAAATCAGTACTTGGCTGTTTACACGCATTTCACCGTCATCATTGAGCCAATGCAAGTTGTATGGCTTTGGATGCTTCCTTATGGTCAGACCAAGCTTGTTAACCATGTATTCACTTGCTACATTGGTGCAGCTTCCTCCATCGATTATAAGACTGCACACTTTGTCATGCACTAGACATCTTGTATGAAACATATTCTCACGTTGTGCTTCTTCTTCTGTCTTAGCTTTCACGTTCAAAATCTTCTTCATCATTAGAAGGTCTCCTTTAACAGTGTACTCCTCATTTACTTCATTTGAATCTGAGAGCTCCTTTTCATCTTCTGATTCGTACTCACCATTCTCCAAAAGGATTATAACTCTCCGGTTGGGACAAGCACTAGCTATATGCCCTCTTCCTTGGTATTTGTAACAAACAATTTCACGTGCTCTAGTAGTTGCAGTAGGTGCTTCTGTCTTAGCCTTAAAATCAGAACTGGCTGGGAACGATTTTGGAGTTGCTTTAGACTCAGCAAAAGTCTTTTCTTCCTTAATATAGCTCGGCCTAGAAGTAGACGAACCAACTCCATAACTTGTTGTTCTAGATCCCTTTCTTTTGATTTGTTGCTCCACCATAATTGACTTGTGATATATCTCCTCTAAATCAGCATAGCTTTGCATCTCCACTCTGTCTTGGATCTCACGGTTCAGACCACTCAGGAACCTAGCAATGGTTGCTTCCTCATCTTCAGCAATATCAGCCTTAATCATTAGAGATTCCATTTCCTGAAAATAGTCTTCTACGCTGCTGTTTCCTTGAGTCAAGCGTCTTAGTTTCTGGTGCAGTTCTCTGTGGTAGTGACTAGAAACCAGCTTGAAACTTCAAAACCCTGAAGAAGTTAAAAGACACTGATTAGAGTCCAGATAAATGTTGTGGTTAACATTGACTTTGTGGTTAACACTGACTTTGTGATTTCAAAAACTAGACATATTTTCTTTCTTTCTATCTACACAAAAGTTTACATCAATATTAAAACCAATCCTCATAGCATGTATTTGAAATCCATTTTGTGTTTCCAACTGTGAAATTCAACAAATGAAATTCTAAATCGTATACTTCATCCTAAATCACACATACATATACACAAATACACAAACACACGCACACACGAACACACACACACACATAAACAGACACCCAGACACACATACACCCACACACACAAACAAACACAATACAAACACACACACAAACACACTCACAAACACAAACATACACACACTGATTGCATCTAGATGCATATAATATAATGTTATCCTAACTTTATAGGGTACACAGAAACGAACACACACCGCATACACACACACCACATACACACACTCAGATACACATACACACACACACACAAACGAACACACACCACAAACACACACAGACACACACAAACAAACTCACACCCACAAACACACACACTTATGGAAATATAGGAAAACTTTCCCAACCTTAGATACACATAAGCACACACACAAACGAACACACACCACAAAGGCAGAAATGTTCATTATTCATATATTGAAGTGGTCTTGAGCTGAATTATTCATGATTCATAAACTGAGGAACAAAAGAAGCCATAATTGAGAAGATACTAACTGAGAAGCCACATCTGGAATTGTAGTAGTATTAGGAGCTAAAGAATTGTTGAATCTCTTTAGCTAAAAGGAAAAATAGCATTTAGATACTAACTGCGAAGCTACAATTTTAAACAACTGGAAACAGATTCGAGCTCGGCATTGTAACAGATTTCAAACATTTATCTTCATGGAAATCATAATTCGAGCTCGGCAACTGGAAATTCTTTAGCATTTAAGGAAGCAATGATACTAAAGAGAGCATGGAAATCATAATCGAGTTCATGACAAGCTCGTTCATGGAAATTGAGTTTTACCTTAAGTTAAAGACGGAAGCGAGTAAGATCCAAACCGCCGATGATAGATGGGCGACGTAGCACTGGCGTTGGAGAGCAGCGACGGCGATGAGAGACCGGGGAGAGATGGCCGGATTGATTAGGTCAGATATCGGCGACGACAACGACAATATCGGCATGTTTCGGGTTTGTTTCAACATAGGCAGTTTGGTCAATTATTCGAATCAGAAATGTTAATAATGAGAAAAGCCAGCCTATGTGGTATTTTTAGCCCAAAAATATAAAACTATGATATTTTGGAGAATTACCCTATATTAAATAATAATTAGTGGATTTTTTTTCTTAAACTCATAGCGGATATTTTCTGTATTTTGATTTTATACCAAAACTAGAAAGCTACCCCGCACCATGTGCGGGAAAAAAAATATTAAGAGATGATGACATTTTTGTTTTTGAGTGTGATAAATGTGATATCTCACGTTTTCAAATTTGTGTTATTGCTGACTATTCATTCGTAAATGATAAAAGATTAAGAAATCTTAGCAATTGTTTATTGATTCAAATTCTTTTATGTTATGTTTAGTTTTAGTATAACAAATGATGTTCAAGATTCTTCATATATGGTATAATCCTTATTTAATATTTTTACATGTTATTATCTTGACATTTTTAAATGTACTATAAATAACAACAACTATACATTACAATTATCTCCACACAATAGTTAATATTTCTTAAATTTTTAATATATTTTATTTGTTCATTATATCAAATATATACATCAGATGATTTTTTAAAAACATTATATCACAATATTATAATTTTCGTATTTTGTTTTTGGTGGAAATATAAATTTTCATTTTCTTTAAAAAATTTCATAATCCTTATATATTTATCGTACAATAAAATTAAAATATTTTAAAAAGCAAAATATATATGATATAATAAACTTTATCTCAACCAAGGAAAATGAATGTTCAAGATATTAAAAAAAAAAAAATTTTAAAACATTTATAGTAATTTAAAAGAATTAAAATCTAAACCTCAAATTTTATCTTGTAGAAAGAAATATAAGTAAGAATAGATCTTTTCATTTATGTTAATTATATCTTTCATAATATATTCAAAATTTTCAAAAATATTCTTTTATAGAAATTTAAAATTTACTCAATCTTTTAAAAGAATTTGAAAGAGTAATTCAACTTTTTTGAATTTTGATTTTTTAAAAAACCATTATAATTTTTAAAGAGTAATTCAATTTTTAAATTTTAAAGAATTTTAAAAATTTTAAAGAGTAATTTTTTTCTCTTAATATATTCGAATTTGTTTTATAAAACAATTATAATAATTTAATATTTATTCATTTTTTAATATTTGTTTGAAAGCAAAATATTTAATAGATAAATTGATTATGGATAGAGTTGAAAATGTAGTAGCGGAGTATAATACTTTTGTTTCTGAAAAGTTTTATTGTTTAATAAAGTTTATATAAAGCTGAATATTAACTTAATTTGAATTTAGATTAATTCAAAAATTTTAAAGAATCTTTCATATATATCGTAATATTTTTTTTGTATAAAATAAAAATTTTTAATTTTTTTTTTAATAGTTTAAATACATATAATCTCTGTATCATATAAGTTTTTTAATAAAAAATTAAAGTAACAAAAATAAGCAAACTTTATCTCCACAAAATTATAACAAAATTACCTAAGTAGTATTTTTGGTTATTTTCTAATTTTTATTAGTAGTATAAAATTTTCGATCTTTAATTTTTAGAGTAATTTAACTTTTTATTTAAAAAAAATAATTTAAATAATATTTTTTCTCTTAATTGTTTTCAAATTTATTAAATTATTTATTTATAATAATACTTTTACTCGAATATTTCTCATTTTTTAATTTTTATAGTAATTTTTATCTCTAAATCTTTTTAAATTTTTTAAAAATAATTTTAATAGTAATTTAAATTTTACTTGATTATTTTAAATTTAATCTATTTTTCTTATAACTAAATGGCAAAAAGTTTAAGTAAACCTATCTAAAGAATGTTTTCAAAAAAAATATTTTTTTTAGATTAATTAAAAAAATTTCAAATTTTAAAAATAAATTTTTTATTTTTTGTTAATATATTTAATTTTTAATTTATGTTTATAGTAAATTAAATTTTATTTAGATAAATATATTTTTTTAATCTAAATGGCAAAAAATTTAAATATGTAGATTCATTAAAGATATACTTGTAATCAACTATTCTGAAGATGAATTTGAGCTTTCTGTACTTTTCTTTTAATATATAAGATTTGTGGGTAATAATATCAAATAATTAAAAATCGTGGGTGATGTATGATAGTGATGATGGAAGATGCAAAGAGATACACATGACACATATGCACACCCACTCACATTATTATTATTATTATTATTTTTTGGGCAACATCCACTCACATTGTTTTATTTCCCAAAGTCGATG
Source organism: Crucihimalaya himalaica (assembly GCA_004349715.1). NCBI lineage: Eukaryota > Viridiplantae > Streptophyta > Magnoliopsida > Brassicales > Brassicaceae > Crucihimalaya > Crucihimalaya himalaica. The sequence goes on along the minus strand of SMJT01000032.1, from coordinate 754,711 downwards.
GGTTGGTGTTTGAGGCTGGTTTCGACTTCCGAAAGTTAAATATAATCCATACTCTCTTTACTCTACTCTCTACCCTCTGCCCTCTGCCCTCTGCCCTCTACCCTCTATAGGTCATATTTTTTTAATACCTAATACTCATTTTTTAAATTTGTTTCTCTACCTCAACCTCACAATATATAAAATTATTTATAAATTTAAACCATGTAGGTCTACTCTTAGTCATAGGTAGGTCATACTTGCACTTGAAGATAGTAAAATGATTAGGCTGCTATATTTATAATATTTATGGAGATCTTACTTTGTTTTTTGAGTTTTGATAAACCGGTTAGCTTAAAAGTTAAAACTAATGTCCTACATAATCCAAATTTTTTTTTCACCATGGTTTTTACAAATCCGAAAAGATATATACTAAATTTAAAAATAATAAATATAACGACATTTGTATAAATTACTTATCTTTAAATGATAAGAAAAAAATAAAAAGATAAAAAATTTAAAAGAAAAATAAACTAATCTATTTTTATTTGTTGATTCAAAAATAAAATAAAATAAAATCTAAATTAAATTTAAATTTTATTTAAATAAAAAAAAAAATTATTTCATCAAAATTTCACGCCTTGATCAGCTGATCTTAAAAGAATAAGAAAAATAAATAATAAAAACAAAAAAGAAAAATAAATTCAAAATGATTAAATAGATAGATCTTCTTCAAATAGAAATTTAAAATTAATTAGTTAAATTTTTACATGTAAGTCTGTCAATTATTGTTTTTAAAAGGATACGAAAAATGATAAAAATTAAAATTAAAATAAAACGTTTTATGTTGATTTGTAAAAGAAAAAAAATTAAAAATATAAACTTTATTGAAATATAAATACAAAACTCAAATTTTTTAAATTTTACATGTCAATTAATCAGATTTGATATGTATTAAACTTAATATTTGAAAACATGTGACAAAAATTGATTTAATACCAAATAATACAAAAAATAAACAAATTGTAATAATTGGTTTCTAAGCTATAGTTTGTTTATCATAAGATTAATATTAATAAATATTTTGTATAAACGTTCCCATTAATACTTATAGAGTTTGACCAAACATCAATGAGCATTAATTATTAATGTACATAAATGTAGGACTATTGCTTATATATACATCTAGGAGTGTCATAATGGGTCAAAATTAATGGATCGACCCAACTCTACCCGATCCATTAACCCTAATGAGTTGAAAATAATGGGTCAAATGAGTTAATGAGTCAAATAGATAAATGAGTTAAATGAGTTGGGTTGAGTTAAAATGGGTTAATGAGTCAAAGTAGTTTATCTACTACCCAATAATTTTGGGTCGACTACCTATGTCCATCCGGTATGTTCCAGATAAGAACATATCCACCCAAAGTTTCATCTTCAGTTCACATCCACCTATCCCGCAACTTACATCTTATTTCTACCTAAATCTGGGTTAGTTTCGGTTTACTGTTTATCAAACAAAACTTAACCATCTAAACCAAAAATTTAACCGATTACAGCTAAATAAATTAATTAATTAATTAATCCCCAAATCAAAAATCATTAACCCATTGATATTTTTCTTCTTCCTCTTTCAAATCTGGAACCAGAGGCTTCCGTTTCAAACTCCAAAAAGGAGAAGCGTCTTTCTCACAACATAAATCACAAATCCAAACTCCAAGAACAAGAACCATTCCGATTTTGATTCTCAGAAGCGAGAAAAAGAGGTTCAATTACAAGCGACAAAGCAGTTACAAAGCCGAAGACCATTTTGAATTTTTTTACAGATTAGTGATTGTATTTGGGTTTATCTGGGTTTTATACAGATTAGTGATTGTATTCGTTTTGTAATCTTTATGAATTGTAAAGTTTTGATTTTTTCACTATATGTTTTGTTTTTAAGCTTCTATGAGGTTTATGTATCTCAAGAAGATAACACAAAAAAATGCCAAAATCAATCCAAAATTCACGGATTTTTATACATCAACAACATTGAATCCAATTAGATCTACAAAATCAAAGGTTGAAACTAAAAATTCCTTCACAACGTGATGATCTCTATGAAAACTCTCTCTCTCTCTCACTCTCAAGTCACCGCCGACACGCAAGCAAATAGACAAACCATTCTTCGCCGTCGTTCGTCTCCTTATGCAATTGTTTGTCGATGATGACAAAGAACGGTTGGACAGTTCATGAGGAAGCCCCTGAGATTTGATTTGTCAAGGAGAAGTTTTGAAAAGGAATCAATCCTCAGCCGAAAGTAAAGATCGAGAGAGCCAAAAGCTTTGATTCTTGGAACTGAAGAAGAGCAACACAAAAGCTTTAGGACTGCTTTTGTTTGATACGAAGATCGTGAAGGTTTTGGGGGTATTCCCCTGGTTGTTGTTTCTTATTTTATTATGCGTTGTCAAAATCAGATCTGAAAAAAATGAAAGGTCATGTTTTTGGTCGATTGGTTCTATGGAATATTGGCCATGTTAGGTTTGTGGCAAAACTACTTTGCTCCATATGCTCAAACTACTTTACTTCAATTCGGAAACCTCTTGTCCCAAATTTGAAAAAGGAAGAAGAAGAAATCAATGGGTTAATCAGTTTGTGTTAATTAATTAATTAATTTATTCAATTGTAATCGGTTTAGTTTTTAGTTTAGATAGTTAAGTTTTGTTTGATAAACAGTAAACCGATACTAACCCAAATTTAAGTGGAAATATGATGTAAGTTGCTTATTGGGTGGAAATAGAATGTAAGTTGCATGATAGGTGGATGCAGATAGAAGGTAAAACTTCGGGTGGATCTGTTCTTATGTGGAACATATCGGGTGGAAATAGGTTGTCGATCCAATAATTTTCATATAAACATTTTACCACAACATTCAAAGATATAAAGTATGAATTCACATTTTTAGCGGGAAAATAACGAAATTAAGTTTTTAACGAAAAAATTGTGGAATTGAATTTCTGGCGAATTGCGAAAGCGTAGTTTTGGAGAGAAAATTATGAAACCCGTATTATTTTGGCGGAAAATTTACAGAACCCTGTTTTGGCAGGAAAATTACGGAATTTCGTTTTAGCAGGAAAATGCGGAATCACGTTTTTTATGGGAAAATTATGGAGTCATATTTTTGGCGGGAGAGTTACGGAATCACGTTTTGGCAGGAAAATTGCGAACTCACGTTTTTGGAGAAAAATTGTGAAACCGTATTTTTTGGCACGAAAATTACGGAATCACGTTTTTGGCGGGAAATTTATGAATCCGTGTTATTTTCGAGATAATTGAGCAATCTCATTTTTGGCGGGAACATTTTGGTATGATGATGATAAAGATGATATGGTGATGATGATAGTTTGAAATTTAACACGTTAAATTTAATGAATTATTGGGTCATCCATTTGACTAATTATTCAATTAAATTTAATGGGTCATGGTTTGACCCAACCCATTTGCTTAATGGGTTGGGTTGACTCATTACCCATTTAACAAACAACCTATTGGATAATGGTTATGATTGAGTTGGATTATCCATTTTGACACCCCTAAATACACCACATATTTTTTTTTACATTTGTGATACACCGAAAGGTTATTCAACCCATTTTATGCTATTGATGTCAATTCACATCCTCAAAAACATCTTGTAATTGGTAAGCGCAGTTCAAACCGACCACTAATAAACCGGTTTACTAATCTATGTCATAATCTCCTATAAACCCTCTTTTCACACATTGAAAGATAATAACCAGCACAAACATATAACCTCGTATATATAACCTATACTTCCACTTCGACTCTCCCCTGTTCGATTTCGGTTGGATCCTTGGTACTTTACAAAATTCTTTGGGAAGTATCATATCTTCTTCATGGGGATGCTTGTAACTTAGACCCTTAGAGCATCTTCATCGGGAGTTTCTCAAACCCCCTATTAAAATATTAAAAAAAATTGGAACAGTGCTAGAAAAGAGGAGAAACGCTTCTTGTTTGAGAAACAGTTCTGAAACTCTTCTATGTTGTTGGCTTCTTCTGATTGGTTCAACAAATAAAAGATAAATTAAATAATTAAATTATATAAAAAATATTATTTTTTAATTGTTGAGAGACGATGGAGACTCCGTAAGCATGGAGATGCTTTTAGAAAGATTTTTATGTTTAAATAATAGAAAATAATAGAAAAAAATGGGAAAGAATAAAATGAGAAAAAATAATTGAGATTTTTAGAACATCTCCCACAAAAATATTTATTAGGGAAGTATCATTTCTTCTTCACATATGATTTACAGATTTTAAATTTAATAATGATACTAAATATTTGTCTATTAACATGTCCTATTCTTACTGTGGAAAATGTCGCATGTTGTTATCTACTAGATAAAATTGATCCCCGATAATTACACTAAATTCTAAATAATTTCTTAACAAAAATTATAAATTTTGTCTTAATACGTGTATATATACATTTAAAATTTTTAGATTTACAACCAAAATTAAAAGATTTCTGAAACCTAAAACTAAACTAAAAATTACTTACATTTTTATTCAACACCTAAATTTCTATTTTTTTTCCAAGAGATGGAAACAAAAATCTGTTTCCGGAGGAACCGCGTAAAACCCTTTCTCACCCAAGTATCACGGAAACACCCTCCACTCCATTCTGCGACAAAACCACGTCGTGGAAAAACAAACCGAAAGCGAGGGTAAAATGGTAATTTAAAACGACTCTCACATCCCTAGGACCTGAGATGGCAGAGCTTTGAAGCACACACACTGTGTATATTATAAAAACCTCTTCACACCTTTGACTCTCTCTTTCTTACACGCCAGTTTGGTTCTGATGAGATTCTATTGAGACTTTCAAAAAAACTTCGTATCGATTTGTCGGTGAAAGGAGGAAAATCAAATCGCCGACGAAGAAATTATGAGGATTCTCTCATCGCTTCTTCTCCTGGAAAGTTCTTTTTTTTTTTACGATTTATTTCTATCCATTTGCTTCTCCTCTCTTCTGGCAAATTTGTTTCTGCAATTTCTTTTTTCTTATATTTTTTTGTGATTTTTCTGCAATTTTTGTTTTGTACTTTTCAAAATCATTTTTTTTCAAAGATTTCAATTCGGATTGTAGCATTGACATACACAAACTTCTCTACCCTGTGAAATTAGTTATACAAATTGTGAATTATCAAGAAAAACAGATTATTCAGATTGTCGGGTTTTATGTTTGTTAAATCCAATTTTTCTATTAGGTTGTATCGATTAGCGTTGATATATAAACTTTTTACCTTTTTGTTTTCTGAGATTTATTTAGTCTATCTTTTAACCCAAAAAAAAACTTATTTAGTGGATTCTTTTTTTTGAAATCCAAATTTTCGATTCAGTGAAATTATTATACAAATTCTTTTCTTTTTAAATTTCTTTTTTTTTTTTTGATAACAAATTTCATTGTTGTTGTGTATTTTGTACTATACCAATGCAGATTCTGTTTATTGGCTATGGAGTAGAAGCAAAACAATCCGCAGGATATTGTGCCATGTATGATATCTGTGGAGCACGAAGCGATGGGAAAGTACTAAATTGCCCTTTTAACATTCCTGCTGTGAAGGTGTGTTTTTTTTTCTTTTTTAATATTTATTGCTTAGAAGATGAAGCAAAATGCTGAATTTCTTTTTTTTTTGTTTCTCTACTAATGTTCTCTATCTTCTTCTAGCCTGATGATTTGTTATCTTCAAAGATTCAAAGCTTGTGTCCAACAATCACTGGCAATGTTTGTTGCACAGAGACTCAATTTGATACATTACGTTCACAAGTTCAACAGGTACCAAACCGTTCTTTGGATCTCTTTTTTACAAGATTTAACTGAAATTTGAGATGTGTGTATTTTTTTGTTTTGTTTTGTCAGGCTATTCCCTTTATTGTAGGTTGTCCAGCATGTTTGAGGAACTTTTTGAATCTTTTCTGTGAACTTACTTGTTCTCCCGATCAGAGTTTATTTATCAATGTAACTTCTACTACAAAGGTAACAACTTTTTGAATGATGCACCTGTCTAATTGCTGCAGCTATAAGTAGCTTATGTCCAATTGCTGTGTGATTTGTTTGGCAGGTCAAGAATAATTTAACTGTAGATGGGATTCAGTACTATATAACTGATGATTTTGGAGCGGGGATGTATGAATCCTGCAAAAATGTGAAATTTGGTAGCTCAAATAGCCGTGCTTTAGACTTTCTTGGAGCCGGTGCAAAGAATTTTAAAGGTAGATATTTTCTTGCATGTCTCAAGATTAGTTCAATTGAGTTTACTTACCTTATCTTGGAATTACTGAGATGTTTGTTGTGTCATCAGAATGGTATGCATTTATTGGCCAGAAAGCGGGTGTCAATCTGCCAGGCTCACCATATGGGATCGCGTTTTTGCCAACACCACCTGTGTCATCTGGAATGAGGCCTATGAATGTGTCTACTTACTCATGCGGTGATGATACTCTTGGCTGTTCTTGTGGTGATTGTCCTTCTGCAGCTACTTGCTCCAGTAGAGCGGAACCTCCTACTCAGAAAAAGCATCCTTGTTCAATCAAAATTGGATCACTTGAGGTAAATATGGGTTTTATATTTACTAATGCTTATGATAATGAAGTCTTTGCTTAACATTGTCCTGGTTGGTCAATCATGCAGGCGAAATGTGTTGATTTCATACTAGCCATTTTGTATATTGTATTGGTTTCACTGTTTCTCGGAGGGGGTTTACTTCACCGAGTAAGGAGTAAGAAAACGACCTCCCAGATGAGACCATTGTCAGAAGCTGGTGTTGAACGAAATTCTGCTAACTTGCAGAAACCCGACACTATTCATGTGCAGGTATTTGTGCTTAGCCTAGCAGTACTACAACATTTGAAGTTTGAGCTGCTGATTTATAATTGGGATGCTCATTGCTTTGTTATATTTTCTTTTGGTTCTCTCAGATGTTACAAAATACTCCACAGAGAAACTGGGCTCAGCTGTCGACAGTACAAGGGCACATGGCCAATATTTACAGGTACTTGAAATTCATATTTTTTTTTTACTTAGCTCCAAAATACGATTGTTGACATTGTTGAAATTCATATATTTTCTTACAGGAAGTATGGGATCTGGGTAGCAATACACCCAACTCTTGTTTTGTGTTTGTCAGTCTCTGTAGTTCTTCTCCTTTGCGTGGGTCTACTCCGATTCAAAGTGGAGACACGCCCTGATAAGGTAGCGAATTTTTCCCTCTTGCTTTTTTCTTTTACAAGCAATGCTATATGCAACCTCATTGACCTTTCCAGTTAATGTTCATATAAATTGTTTTTTTACTGTATATTGCAGCTATGGGTAGGACCAGGGAGCAGAGCTGCTGAAGAGAAACAATTCTTTGACACCCATCTTGCTCCTTTCTACAGAATTGAACAGGTTTTCCATTTCAACTAACTTGTCTCTCTGTCACTAAAAGTTCTTGGGGCCCTGGGTTCATTCAAACTTTGCATTTATCAGTGTTCTTTCACATTGTTATGGAAATTTCTGCAGCTAATATTAGCAACTGTTCCAAAATCTCCTCACGAAAAGGCACCAGGGATTTTGACAGATGACAATATTAAGTTACTTTTTGACATACAAAAGAAGGTATCTGCTTTCTCGTTTTCCAGTGTTTTTAAATCCATCTGATCACTCACATGGTGTTTTTTGTACCGGACATGGAAATAATTGTTTAATATGGTAGGTTGATGGACTTCAGGCAAATCACTCAGGTTCAATGGTTTCTCTGACAGATATTTGCATGAAACCCCTTGGAGAGGATTGTGCCACACAGAGTGTCCTGCAGGTTGCACTCCTTCCTTTTTATAGTACTAGAGTTTAGCTTTTCCTCAATAGACCAGTAGTCCCTAACGTATCTGGTGGATTATCTTGCTTCTAAAAGCAGTATTTCAAAATGAAACCAGAAAATTATGAAGACTTTGGAGGCGTCAATCATGTTCAATATTGCTTTGAGGTAGCTTGTGAGTTGTGAATTATATAGCATTTCATATTGTTTCATGGTTAACTTCTCCATGACTGCAGTCCACTTTTGTTTCATTTTAATAACTCTGTCTTTATGGCAATATTTTCTAGATATCTAACCATTTTATAATAATATGTTTACTACGTTTGTTCAGCATTTCACCTCGACGGATTCATGTTTGAGTGCATTTAAGGGTCCCCTTGATCCAACTACGGCACTGGGAGGTTTCTCAGGGAACAATTTTAGTGAGGTAGTATTCTTCAGTTTGTTAGAGTAACTACATAGAGTGGGTCAATTCATATGAGTATCTAATACCCCTTTAAATGACATGCTTAGGACAGGCTTCTGCTTTTCTTGTGACTTATCCTGTGGACAATGCTGTTGACAATGAAGGTAACAAAACTGAGAAAGCAGTGGCATGGGAGAAAGCCTTTATCCAACTGGCTAAGGTTGGAAATTTTCGAGACGAAAACAAATGATTTCTTAATGTTATTTTATTTCATTGTTTCTATGATGTACTGATTTGATGTTATCGTTCTTGTTCCTTCATTTACCTTAGTACTCTTTATGTGACAGGATGAATTGTTGCCAATGGTTAAAGCAAAAAGTTTAACTCTTTCTTTCTCTTCGGAAAGTTCTATTGAAGAAGAATTGAAAAGAGAAAGCACCGCAGATGTCATAACTATAGCCGTGAGTTTCCTTATTTTGTACCTTCAAGATTCTATGGTCTATTTTATCTTAATATTCATGCCATCTTTTGCTTCCAATTTTTGTTTGCTCGTTCCTACTCTGTTTGGTTTCTATTCATGTCTTCTATTTCTCCTGTTTCTGTCCTTCAGATAAGTTATCTTGTCATGTTTGCCTATATATCACTCACACTTGGGGATGCACCTCGCTTAAATTCCTTTTACATTACATCAAAGGTATGATAATGAATAATGGTTAGAATTATCTGAATTATAGTGTTACTCTGATACTCTTACTGAAGTTTCAAACTTCAAAGGACATATATCCTTATACTTCATTCTGAAATGTAACCTTCTTACTTTCAGGTTTTGCTTGGTCTATCTGGTGTTCTTCTTGTCATGCTTTCTGTCCTCGGCTCTGTAGGATTTTTCAGTGCTGTTGGGATGAAATCGACTCTAATCATAATGGAAGTTATACCTTTTCTTGTTTTAGCTGTAAGTCATGTCTGGTTCTTATATTGCTTGCAACTTAAATATGTAACTGATGTTGTTGCCGACGTTCTTCATCTTGTTCTTAATTGTTTAACTTCTACATGAAATATCTATTGACAGGTCGGTGTTGATAATATGTGCATACTGGTTCATGCTGTCAAGAGGCAAGAGCAAGAGCTGCTTTTGGAAAGACGAATAAGCAATGCCCTTATGGAAGTTGGACCATCAATTACTCTTGCAAGTTTAGCCGAGATTTTAGCTTTTGCTGTTGGTGCTTTTATTAAAATGCCAGCTGTTCGAGTGTTCTCCATGTTTGCTGGTCAGTAAAACTTTCTAGTATTTAGTTTGAATGCTTTCATTATATACCTTCTGGCTTTTTAACGATTCTATGCATCATGCTTGCAGCATTGGCTGTCCTTTTGGACTTTCTTCTCCAGGTTACTGCTTTTGTTGCTTTGATAGTTTTTGACTTTCATCGGACAGAGGATAAGCGGGTTGATTGCTTCCCATGTATTAAGACATTACAATCATCAAATAGTGCTGACAAAGGTAATCACTTTTGAGTTTTGATATATCACCGTATCCTTTTTTATTGTAGAATCTTGTGAAATCAAATTTTCATTGGTGTTGTCTCATATCACTCTCAGGGATTGGTCAGAGAAAAGCTGGCCTTTTGACTCGATATATGAAGGTACTTCATTAATTAACTCATACCACCTAATAAACCATAGGAGATTTGGTTTCTGTTCTACATAATTGAGATTTCCCTTAAAAAGTACATTTTTTACGTTGCATGTATTTTAGTCTTGGTGATTTTTCAATCTATGAAATTCTTTGGTTATTTTGATTTTTTTATGCTTCATTCTACACTTTCAGGAAGTCCATGCACCCATTCTCAGCCATTGGGTAGTCAAAACATTGGTTATTGCCTTCTTCTTTGGCCTAGCAATTGCTGGAATTGTGAGTTGATATATTTTCTTGACCCATAAGAGAAATGTTGTATTGTTCATTTAGCTGTTGAAATTATCATCTCTTATTTATCGTGTTCGTGGATTATGTAGGCATTGTCCACTCGGATTGAGCCTGGTTTGGAGCAACAGATTGTTCTTCCTCAGGACTCATATCTTCAGGTTTACGTTGATCTTTACTAGTGTAAAGTATAAAATCTAGGATATCTAAAAGTGCCCCTCTTTCCTTTTAGGGTTACTTCAATAACATTTCTACATATCTTCGTATTGGTCCACCTTTATACTTTGTTCTGAAGAATTATAACTACAGGTATCTCACGTTCTGTTTCTCTTAGCTGTAAGCGTTTAGCTGATATAATTTGGTCCAACTTATTATTAAAACTCAATTTGCCTCATGCCTCAGCGCAGAATCAAGACAGACAAATCAACTTTGTTCCATTAACAAGTGTGATCCTAACTCTCTTTTAAACGAGGTATATAGCTTGTCTGCATTTATTTTCATTTCTCCTCATAATATAATTTGGTTAGCTGTTTTTGATATATAGCTATATTTTGTTTTCTTGTACATTGGAGAAAGTCTCACTATCCACTTTTCACACATTACAATTGCATTTATATCAAAAATTTCACAATTCAAATTAATAGTTTGGTAACTTAAGTCTGTATATAACCTGGAATCGTCTTTAGTACCTACTGAAATTTGTTATTGCTAACATTCTTAATGTGTTCCACAAGTCAATGTGGTAAAGAAGTAATTTTTTATATGTTCTCACAAGATTTTATGACATGGTACCACAGGTACAACTTCTTTAGCTGTTGGCATTAATTGTGTTTTTTTTTTAATTTGTCATCAAGCATTAATTGTGTTTCAGTAATCGAAGATGCACATTCTTCGAAGAGTATCTGTTCTTATTCTTTTTGAGTATCTAATTTTCATTCTTGTCCATAGATTGCAAGGGCTTCGTTGACTCCAGAATTAAGCTACATAGCTAAGCCAGCTGCTTCATGGCTCGATGACTTTCTTGTGTGGTTATCTCCTGAGGCATTTGGCTGTTGCCGAAAGTTTACAAATGGTTCCTTTTGCCCCCCGGATGACCAGGTAGGTATATGTTTTAATTACTGCCGAGGTTTAGTCAAGATACTTTAGATTTAGGGCATGTTCGGCTGGCAGTCTGCGATTGCGACTTGGAAATCGAAAGTTGTTCGTTTATCAATCGCGCCACTGGTCGTGCGACCGATCGTTTCGTTGAGTAATCGCGCGATTGGTCGCTATGTTGTTCGTTTAGCAATCGCTGCGACTGATTTTTATAAATGAGGATGATTTATAAATAATTTTCAATAGTTTTTTATCATTTACTACTATTACATATATAAAAATTAAATATTAAAAATTTTTATAACAAATTTTTAAGCCATAAATAAAGTCATAAATTTATCAATGAAAATATAACAAAAACATAAAATAAAATTATTTTGGCAGTCGCTGTGTTGTTCGTTTGGTAGTCGCAGGATCCAGCGACCGGTCGCGGCGACTGTTCGCAGCGACCAGTCGCTAAAAAAACAGCGACTCAAATTTTCAGTCACTGGTCGCTGCGACCAGTCGCCGCCATCGGTCGTTGGATCTTGCGACTGCCAAACGAACAACGCTTGGTCGCGGTCGCTGGTCGTAGTTGCTGGTCGTAGTCACTGGCGACTGCCAAACGAACACGCTCTTAGTGGTCCCATATACATCTACACACATTGGTGGAGTTGCATTGTGTTAAATGGGACTATTCATTGCATTGTGTTAAACTGAAAAAAGTATTATAAGCATTCTCATTGGTTATAAATGGGACTATTCATTGCATTGTGTTAAAAGTCACATGGGCATCCCACTCATAAGCTAGCTATTGGGTGGGTTGGGTTCTACTTATGGGCTTACTTGGGCTTGGTTTAGGGCTTAGTATGGGCTCTTATCACATTCTTACAAATGTTGGAAAACTTATTCAAAAGTAGCACATTGGTATAAAATATCATACTTATTGAGTTATTTCTGAGGTCCATAATATTATGGTTAAGATGTGTAGAGCAATTTATGACGTACTGAAGGCTAATGTCCTTGTACATGTGTTGCATTTCTAGCCTCCTTGTTGCTCTCCTGATCAAGGCAGCTGTGGCCTAAGTGAAGTATGCAAAGATTGTACCACGGTAATTCTCTCAAGATGATCTAATCGAATTAATTATCATTGTGCTATGTGTTTGTTACTCTGTAACATATATAATGATGACTTGCACAAAAAAAATTTCTGGTTGTCTAGTGCTTCCGTCATGCAGATTTAAGTAGTGACCGCCCGTCCACAACCCAATTCAAAGAGAAACTTCCTTGGTTCCTTAACGCGCTTCCTTCCGCTGATTGTGCTAAAGGTGGCCATGGTGCTTATTCTAGTAGTGTTGATTTGCAAGGTTTTCGCATGTCCCCTTTCTCTTTCTTAATCAATTTTATAGTCATTGATTCAGTCATTGTATTGATACCCAAATCTGAGATATGTACGTTCAATTTTCTTATCAGGCTATGAAAATGGTATTATTCAAGCTTCATCGTTCCGCACTTATCACACACCTCTTAACAAGCAGGTACTTTCCCATCTCATAATATGTAGAGAAACTTTGCCACGTTTGAAATAACTCTCTATTATGGTGTTACTTTATGCTACGAAATTATTTTCAGGTTGACTATGTTAATTCAATGAGAGCTGCTCAAGAATTTAGTGCAAAAGTTTCCCGTTCCTTGAAGGTAAAAATAATATATTACGAGACTATACTAATTGATGAAAGTCGCATGCTTTCATATTTTTCTCCCTATAATATATCTCGTTCGATCATCAACCTTTCATTTTTCCTAATGAATCTGCACAAAATTGTCGCAATAATTCATCATCACCATGGTCTCTGCTAAAGTTTCTTCTTAGTCAACTTAATGTCTAACTTGTAGTTTAATCTCTTTCAGATGGAGATATATCCATATTCCGTGTTTTATATGTTCTTTGAGCAATATCTTGACATATGGAAAACTGCATTAATCAACCTCTCCATAGCCATTGGTTCGTAAATCTTATAATTCCAGATCTTAGCATGAGTTTCTAGTTGTTAGGTCTTGGTTCTACTTTTTGACTTAACATATGAGCTGACTTTAAAAGTTCCATCATTTTACAGCTGCTGTGTTTGTCGTGTGTTTGATCATCACATGCAGGTATCACTCTAAAGTTCATTTCCAATGAAATTTACTTCATACTCTGTGCTAACCATAATTTTCTAGCTAGATATGGTTAAACCTGATTCTAAATATCCTTTTCCTCTGTCTGCTTTCTAACTCAGCTTTTGGAGCTCCGCAATTATTTTGCTGGTGATCACAATGATCATTATTGATCTCCTGGTAATTTACTCTCACATTGTTATGAAAAAATTGATCTGTTTTCATACCCACAGGTTACTAATGTCATACTCTACCAACCCTTGATTTAAAACATGCTAGGGAGTAATGGCAGTCTTTCATATCCAGCTAAACGCACTATCGGTTGTAAATCTAATCATGTCCGTGGGCATAGCAGTTGAGTTTTGTGTACACATAACTCACGCTTTCTCGGTCAGTCCCCCTCTGCCGTATTAACAGTATTCACAACCAAATCGCTATTTCCATCCTGACGGAACTTTCCTAAATGCTCAGATAAGCTCTGGGGACAGAAACCAACGGATGAAAGAGGCGTTGGGTGGGATGGGAGCTTCAGTTTTCAGGTATTTGTCTCTCTTCAAATCGATTCATAAACATGGAACACCGAAACGAAGAACCTGTTTCCCTTAGTATAAGCTGATAAACCCTTTGCAAAACCCATAACTTCCCTACGCACTTTCTCAGGATGAATCCACCAATTCCCGTGATGGATCTCAAAAACAAGAATTGCTTCCTATTATTAGAAATCCCCAAAAACACTTTAAGGAAAAATTCTTAATTAGAATACGAACCAAAGTCCTTATTAACATATGTTCTGGATATTGAATTATTGTTATATCCGTATCATGTACCGTGGCAGTGGAATTACGTTGACGAAGTTAGTTGGGGTGATTGTGCTCGGTTTCTCAAGATCAGAAGTCTTTGTGGTATGTGCTTGCTCTCTTTTTTTTTTCTCCTTTCCTTTTCGTGGTTTCTGAATTTGTTTTTGTTTTTTCCCAACAGGTCTACTACTTCAAGATGTATCTGGCACTAGTCCTCCTCGGTTTCTTGCACGGCCTTGTATTTTTACCGGTAAGTCATGATCATTCAAACATTCACTCGTGTTAGACTTTTTTTGTTGTTTGACATATTGGTTTGCATGATCAAGGTGTTCTTGAGCATGTTTGGTCCAGCTCCAAGACACGTAGAAGGGGAAAGGCAAGATCATCGGCCTTCGGTTTCATCGCTGCCATAGCTGAAATTAGTTTTCTTTAGGTTTTCCTTTTGATTTATAGCATCCATTTGTAAATGGTTAAAATTGTTTCACCCACAGCCACAGGAAAAGCTAAGTTCACTGCATAGGACAAAAAGAAAAGAAAAAATCACACCAAATGTTATTCTTTCGGGCCGGTGTTACTGTTTCCATTTTTACCAATTCATGATAAAACGGTACGGTGCAGGCTGACTGTAGTATCAGATTTGTAGATGTTTACATATTTTTGTGGGATTATGGTTTAGAGATAGGCACATACCGAATATCTTGAAATTTTAGGATACACGAATGAGGATTTGAGAAGCAACCAATCAAAATGAAACAAAATTATAGCCGGATAACTTGATAAATTACACAGAAAATAAAAAACCGGTAAATATTTTGTTATAGAATTTTTGACGTATCTGTGTTGGTTGAAGGTTATAACTTGATAAATCATCAACTTATGCACAACTATCATCATCATCAACAACATCAGCCGGATTTACTTTCTCGAACCAACAACAGTCATCGGAATTCGGAAGGATTCAGAGAGTGGTTGCTTGGAACAGCGGCGGTGGCGGAATAACCGACATCCCTTTACGGCTTTACTCATCTTCTCCCCTACACTCGCCGACTTACTCTCTCTCAAAGCCGATCCCGACAAAACGCCGCCGTTTCTACTCTTCGAACTCGGCTTCTCTCAGGCTAGAAAAAATCTGTATCCGCCATCGCAGAAGCTTCCGCCACTTGTTTTTCATCGGCACGCTCTGCTGCATCAGCGCCCAAGCCCCAATTTCATGTCTTTGCCTTTGATAACCATGACAGAACATGATCTCTTCCACAACGTTTCACCCTCGGAGGTAGAGATTTGTAGTCATTTTCTCTCCCGCTTTTCATTTCACTTTAGTTTACTCTGAGAAGAAGATAAAGATAGAGAGAGAGAGTAAAAATATTTGGACTAAAGAAATTGGAGAAGAAGCAATCGGTTTCTTAGGGGGGGTTATTGAATGTTGTATTTTAAAGGATTTGGGTGTATTCTAAAATCAAGTGTTATTCAATTATGTACTTTTAAAAGTACATTAAAATCTACTGTTATTGGATTATTAGTATTTTAAAATACAATGAAAACAAGTGTTATTCAATTTCTATTGGATTCTGAAACATATTGGATTTTAACTCATTTTACACTCATATCACGAACAAACAGAATCCTACCTTCTTCTCAAGTATTTAACAAAAGAAGCGAGACATTGAAAAAAAAAAAAAAAGACACATCCATAAGAAACGAGACTCCTCAGTCTGTCTCCTCTGTATCTTCTTCATACCCTTCTCTTGTACGTTATTCTTCTCCTCAATTTCAGTTTGGTTTGAATTTTTGCTTGATTCTTGTCTCTATTCTACTCCAATCAAACAAGTTTCAAAGAGGTTTGGAGGGAAAACAATAATCTGGGATGTAGAAAGAGAGCATGCACGATTAACCCCAAAGCAGTTGCGTTGTTGGGCGATCTCGAAGCGGTCTGATTCTATGCGTAAGAACCCTACTGATTCCCCATGGGAGATTCCGTTTCTTCAACCCGCGTCTCTGTTCATCAATCTCTTGGTGGTGGTTCAGGTCTGTGTGTGTGTGTGTGTCTCTTTACCCTATTTGGTTTCTTTGTATTGGCAATCGAAATCGTGGCTCTTCGAGTTTCACTTTTGATTTATACGCGTTGATCGAGCTAGTGCTGGATTGATCGATTACGTTTTGGGGTTTTGTTCTATTGATCATCTTTATAAGCCACAAATCTCGTTTGTGAATTTTGAGCCACTAAATAAAATTCAAACTCACGCGCTCTCCACTTCCTTGCAACTTGCTTCTTGTCTTCTCTCCTTGCAGCACTCACATATCTACAGAGAGATACAAGATAAAACACTCATAAAATCTTTTGGATTTGGATTTGGATCTGATCTTAAAGGTGAGTTCTTTTTTATTATTCTATTCTGATAGTTAATTCAAATGTTTTTGCTCCTGTTGGTTTCTGAATATAGAGGTGACCTTTTAGCAGGTGTAAGTATCATTCATGGATCGTTATTCGAGGAGGAATTTAGAGGATCTTGTTGTGCCTAACTATCAAGAGACCTCAGATTCATACCCTTCTCCTGATATGTGAGGTACTGGATGGAACATGAACTCCGCAGAAACTGTTGCAGAGAAATACTTTGATTACGATGTGATCAACAATGGTTTCAGTGGAGGATTATACAGTCAGATGGAGATGGGGACGAGTGAACAAGTAGAAGAAGAAACAAAGAGGTTAAAGGCTAGTGGTTGTTTTGACCGTTCGCTTCATGATTTCGATGAAATCCAACAGATGGATGACATGTTCTTGTACAGCCCTACAACTCTCTTTAAGTTACCGCAAAATGGAGATCACCATGTGTAAGGCAACTTGGGACCACGGTGGTTCCGACTTTAAGCTCCGGTCAGAACACTGTCTTAGTAAGACGAGAGAATTCCATCATGCTTGTTCACTTTATCATATTCTTGTTTGTTTGTTTTGTCTTGTTTTGGGGTTGTTTGGGGTTTAATTTGTTTCATATTGGTATGGAACTTGGAGATCAAATTATATATGAAAGCAAAACAAATCTAGATAACAAAAGTAACAATTACAGGCCCAATCCGTAAAAAATGTCATATATAAGAAGATTTGTAACCACACTCAACAAAAATCCGAAACTCAACACGGAGAAACAAACAAAAGCAAACAAGATTCAAATCACTCTTACAGAACTTTTTTTCGAGTTCTTTATCTTTCTTTGTTGCTTTTTTTTTTCTTTCTCACCTATAACAAGTCTTTTGAGGCAAATGGCCATTATGGAGCAAACTAGAGGTAGCTAGCAAGAAGCGTATCTCACCCCAAAAAAAAAAATACAAAGAGAGCATTAATGCTGTACAGAGAGCTCAAGCATGTGGGGATAGTAAGACAAAGACCCGAAGAGAAGAGGTAAGAAGTTGACCTATTTTTGAATCAGAACCGCCGGTTATTGAAGGTTCGGTTCTCAGATTCATTCCTCGTAAACTCAGAGGATGCACCGTTGGATCCTTTCCGGGAGCCTTGGACAGAGTAGTCTCCACTGTACATGCCGGAATCTGAGCTGTCGTCAAAACCAAATGCCATTTTCCTGAACTTCATGGTATCATGGTTATACTGACCAGAGTCATAACCACTGCTTTGTCCCACTTTGATTCCGTTGCTGATATCTCCCATGTCCCCTTAAGAATCTATCGACATGTGATCTGGTTCTGAAAATTTGCAGTTGCTGATTTGATGCTATGGAGAAACCGAACTGGTGCTGTCATTTTGCTAGTCTCTTCAACTGGATTTTGGTTCCTATTCGAGAGAGCTGGATACAATCTCTTGTCTTTCGTCTCCAATGTTCTTCTTCTTCTTGTTGCCATCCTCTTCTTATGGGCTAAGTCTGCTACAGTACTTAACCGGTAATGTCTGCTCTTTCTTTTTGCTGCATTTGTTACAAAAAAGATGAAACCTTTATGCGCCATTGCTGGATTTTTGTTGATAGAAGAGAATGGATTAGCTTCTTGTTTGTTTGATATCTACTGTAATTATTCAAGTTGTTGCTTCACAATTTGAAAGAGAGTTTTTGGAGAACAAGAAATCGATTTGTCTTTTATCTATTCTTATAAGTATATGACCAATGTGATTTTACAGACCTCTACCTCCAGTTCCGAATATGGAAATCCCTGAGGAGTTTGCGATCAAGGCTGCTGATGATCTTCGGGTTTGGATCAATTATGTACTGTCAATTGCAAGTGATATCACAATAGCTAGAAATCCGATTCGTCTCCTTCAGGTTATTGTCTAATCTTTAATTTCCATAACTTGGCCAAACTGGTTGCTGATGTATCACATGGTTCACATATTGTTGGTTTGTTGCTGTGAAACAGATATCATTTGTCTTGTGGGCTATATCCTATGTTGGAACTTTAATTATTTGTTCACATGGTTCACATATTGTTGGTTTGTTGCTGTTGATTTTTCTGCCCTTGTGTTAAATTGAATGATAATTTGCCCTTGTGTTAAATTGAATGATAATATGTATCTTCAACAACAATGGAGTCACTCACTAATTTTTGTCTTTTGGGCTGTTTTGGATACAAATAAGTCAAGGCAACAGAAAATACAGAGAACGAAGAGTTTAGCAACCCGGGAGCCAACAACAGGATTGAAAGTAACAACCTGCAGAGAAAAAAGGGGGGGAGTTAAAAAGGGAACTGTTTCTCCATAAAAGAAAGTTCTCAACTAACATCGCAACAAAGTCGAGCTTCCATGACGTCATCCTAATTTGAATTTTGATTTTGATTTACTCATAGAAGTTTGTTATAGATATTTTCCTACAAAATATCAGATTTTAGATTTTCTGTTTTGATTATTCTTATGTCTATATATATGCTTTCAACGATAAATCAGAGAGATACATCAATCATCTTCTTCTTCTTCTTCCTAGTGCGTAGAAATCTCACTCTCATTTTATAAACCTCAACATGTTTTATGGCATCCGTTTCGTTCCGTTTATAATACGTTTCTCTTGTTTACATCATTTTATGGCATACGTCTCTCTCTACATCTTTATAGAATTCTTGGTTGGCTACATCGTTGCATTGTTATACGTTTCTCTCACATTACCATAAATCCTTGGTTGATTTTGATTTCAATCTCGAAGATTAAAAAGTAGTATCTAAACTCTAAACCTTATGTATTACATTAGTGATCCCTGTCAAATATGGATGATGTTTTGTTTACATATATAGAGATCTTTAATGCCAAATCGACATGTAGCATATGAGATAAGCTTTTGGAGGCTGTTTATTTTTTACAGGCAATTTCTTATAACACTTCTAATATATGTATATTGTTTTGTTTTGTGTATCTTGTAGGTGTTTTTCCATCACGTTCACATTCAAGAGACACTCTCTTTCAAACGCCACCGATCGTACTATTTGACATGTAAGCTCCTTTTTTCATTGTTCTGAAACTCTTAACTAAACAATTAAAGTGTATTATTATACAATGTGCTTGCCGACTTCTGGTTTAAAAAACATGTATATGCTTGGTTTGTATTTTTTTTTTTTTTTTACATTTTGCTTTTTACTATGCTAAAATATTTGATTTTTGAATAATTAACTAATTACTATGCTTACTATTTGTTTTGAAACTTATAATAATTAAGGTTTATAGGTTTTTAGAATATAAATTTATATATGTCATTTTACTAGAATTATAATGGGAGATTCAGAACCACAAGGAAAGAAAAAAGGACCATATGAAATGTGGAATGCACGAGAAACTAAAATGTTGATAAGACTCCTCACAGAGGGTATCAAACAAGGTTGGCGTGATGCTGGTGGTTGTATAAGCAGGATGACAGTCGAGAAAAAGATCCTGCCTGTTTTGAATTCTCAACTTCAGTGTGAGAAAACTTATAACCACTATACAAGTAAATGGAGGAATTTGAAAATTCGTTATAATAGCATGCAAGAGCTGATCCGTTTTAGTTCTGGATTTGGGTGGGATCCCGAAACAAAAAAGTTTACAGCTCCTAGCCATGTGTGGGATGACTACGAAAAGGTATTTGAATTTTTAAAAATTTTAGTTTTTTTTTAGAAATTTATCTTTAACAATTAGTAATAATTTATATTTTTTTTTTGTATAGACACATCCAAATAGGAAAAACATGCGTAATGAAACATTTGAGGATTATGAAGATTTACAGCTGATATTTGACGTTGGCTTAGCGACGGGAAAAAATGCTGTTGGCTTAGGAGATGATACTGATGCACAAACTTTTGGAGCTGAAGACAATGCGCCAAGCGAATTATACACAAGCCTCTTTGGAAATATCGGAAATCTAGATGGATCTCAAGCAGCAGGGTCTGGAGATTCAAGTACTCCACAAAGCAAAGGGGGCCGCAGAGAAAAACTACCTCCGAAAAAAAGAGCTAAAGGTGGAGAGTGTGGAGACGATAGTAATTCACGTATGGATAGTAGTCATGTGGAAAAGACATTGGCTGAAATGGTTGACGTAAGCAATCAGCTTGTTAGCTTGATAAAACAAAGAGAGGAAAGACAACAAAGAGAAGCTATCTCCAGAGAGGAAAGACTACTAAGAGAAGCTATCTCCAGAGAAGCTGAGAAGAAAAAAAACAATATATGGGAAGCGATCAAAGAAATTTCAGATTTAGAGGAAAATGTTCGCTATGATACAGTGCGTGAAATTTTAAAGTTGGGGATGCAAGACGTGTTTATCAACATGTCTATCGAGGAACGTCTGGGTTGGATAAAACGGAACGTGAACTAATGTTTTATTTTACAATTTGTAGTTTTCTTTTATGTTTTTTTTGCTTCGCTTAAATTCTACATTTTGTTACTTTGGTTTAATGGTTCTATTTTTTTTATATAATAATAATATCAAACATTTTAATAATGATTTAACATTTAGTGATTTAATAATGGTTTAATGGTTCTATTTTTTTTCTTACACAAGGTTGTCGGAAGAAGAAGAAAGCGAAATTGTACGAGAACAATTTGAGGATGACGATTTGGATACAAAGATAGTGCATTTGTTGGTGACAATGATTGGATTGGCACAAGTATTGGTTTCACATCAGTATTTAAAATTGAAAGATTACATCGAGTATCCAATCCGACGCCCCATCACAAGAATCGGATATGATTATATACACGATGTGTTACGAGAAGATCCCCAGCATTTTCGACAGTTGTATCGTATGTATCCAAATGTGTTTGTCAAGCTATGTCAGCTTATTCGAGATATGACACATTTGAGAGATACAAGATTCATCTGTGTTGAAGAAATGGTTGCCACTTTTCTACTCACTGTCGGCCAAAATTCGAGGTATTGTTACACTAAAGACACATTCAAAAGATCAAAATTTGCAACAAGTACAAATTTTCATAAAGTTTTAAGGGCATTAAATACAATTGCTCCGAGTTTGATGGCCAAACCCAACCTCATGGTAGCTTCCGATATAAGAGAGAGTACAAGATTTTATCCTTATTTCAAGGTAAATATTTTTATTTTTATTTTTATTTTTATTTTTTTATTATGGTAGTTTGTAAAAATTAATAAGTCCTATTTATTTTAGGATTGTTTGGGAGCAATTGATGGTACACACATACCTGCTATGGTACCCAACAATGACGCTCCTAGCTACCGTAATCGAAAAGGAGTAATATCACAAAACGTATTGGCTGTTTGCAATTTTGATATGGAATTCATCTATGTTCTCAGTGGATGGGAGGGTTCAGCTCACGATTCAAAAGTACTATATGATGCATTAACAAGAAGGACAAATAAATTTGTTGTTCCACAAGGTAATTTTGTATCGTAAATGATGAGCTAATAATTATATATATTATATGATAAGCTAATAATTACATATGTTTAATTTTTTCTCAGGAAAATTTTATTTAGCTGATTGTGGATTTGCGAACAGATGCAAATTTTTGGCTCCTTTTCGAGCTACTAAGTATCACCTCCAAGATTTTACTGGCCAAGGTTGCGATCCGGAAACTCCGCACGAATTGTTTAATCATCGTCATTCATCATTAAGAAACGTGATTGAGAGAATTTTTGGAGTTTTCAAGTCACGGTTCCTGATATTTAAATCCGCTCCTCCATTTCCTTTTAAAACACAAGCAGAAATAGTGTTGGCTTGTGTAGCTTTACACAATTTTCTTCGCAAGCATTGTCGCTCAGATGAATTTCCCGAAGAAGTTGTTGAAGATATCGGTGAAGAAAACATGGAAGGCAACACTCCATTAGATGGTTCTCAAAATGATGAAGAAGTTTTTGAGACACAAGATCAAGAAAGAGAAAGTGCTAATATATGGAGAGAAGCAATGGCTCAGCAAATGTGGAGAGATGCAACTAATAATGGAAACTAGAAGTTGAGGACAATGGGAGAGCCATCTCCATCCCAGCTCTTACTAAACCCATTTTAGTAATTTTCTTATTTTCTTTTTGGTACTCGTATGACCAGCAAACTCTGTATTTCTCTGATTTGGACACAGAAGTGCGTTATATGTTGTTTGTCTTGGCAACGTTTATGACTTTGATTTGGCAACGAAGGAGCAAACAAGCAACGGTAGACCAAAGTCTTGTTTGTTACCTGCCAGAACAACTTGGATCAAGTTAAAGATTCTTCCTGCAAGCTAACAGGCTCGTAGATCACAGATTTAACAACACTCATCAGATTATGTGATGTGAATCCATCGTCCTTCCTGTAAAATAAGTTCAATACTTTGCTCATTTTCAAGAACGCTTCTTTGCATTCCCTTGGAACCACACTTCCTTTCTCCTCCAAAACTAGCTTATGCAATTCTTGCCTCTTTCTCTCTGCTAAACCTTTCATTGATTCAATGATCTCGTCATTGCTGTGATTGTCTCTCTCGTGTTTCATGTGCAATGAAACTGCATTCAGCTTCCCCTCCTTGCATTCTCTCTGCAAAAAAATCAAAAGGGATACATAATCCTAAATCTATGAGCAGAAATTGGTTAATTACCATTATTTTGTTGGATTTAGACGTCTTGCCATCTTTCAACTGTATCTTTTATTTCAAAGTCTAAAATTTTAAGAAGAGTCTAACCTTAAAACCTTGTATGTCATTTAGAAGACGACCCATGGTGCTCACGAGGTTGTAGAAAATAAAGTTGCAGCCCCAGAAAAATAACAGTAAGCCAACTTCTGTCTGGCAAATTTCAGTTCCTGCAATCTATTCTCCACAATCCACCTGCAAGTTGGTGAGCAGCATTATAGACCAGTGAAGATATATGCTGATTTGTGACGATATAACAAAAAAAAAGTAGCACCTGAAGTCATGACGTGAACTCGTTCAAGTGTGTGGTTATACTAATAAAACTAGTTAGCCTTGTGCAAGAAGGCTGAATGGAGGAAAAAGCTTAGCTGGGAGTGTACCTATCAAGACGTTCCATTTCTTCACGGTGTACAGACTGGCAGAAATTGAAGTCATCCACAGCTAACTTCAGGATATCAGAGCTGCAAATATTGTGCAGACTAGAACACAGAAGAAAACAATAATGAGAGTGGATGTCCTGATTAGAATGTCGTTTAATGGAAGCTGTGGTGCCAAAACTTATGGCCGACAAAGAACACAAGCTACAAAGGAATGAACAAAAATTTTTACAGATAGGAGGTTTTTCTAACTCTGGTGTTTTCGACAGCACAACCATTAATTAGTTTTCTCCTGTAATCTAATCTTTCTAGGCTTGCATAGGAGGGGAAACCAAGTGCATCCTCAACCTGAAAAAGATAAGATTCTCAGATAGTTCTCACAGGAAGATAGATAAGCAAAAGAGATTACCTCTTTCTTAAGGTATTTATCTCGAAGAGAGGTCTTAACCCAGTTGAACAATTCTATCTCCAGATATTGTTTAGTCCAAGAACACTGTTTCTTCAAAGCTGATTCATGTGGATAACTTTGAGCAGCCTTAAATAATTTTAACACAGAAAACGTATCCTTAAGATATCCTTCCAAAGTATTAGAGAAACCAGATTCTTCTGCAAATGGTTTTAGCAGATCTGCAACAAACACAGCGTATCAGCTTAACACGGACATGCACGTAACTCAAATCTAGGCTATATTCATCTGAAAGAAAGAGGTCACTTCACCGTAAGACACATCATAGCCATGAGCAAGCAATAATCGGAAAGCCAAAGCACAAGTGGCCAAGTCTACGGTTTCTCAATTTTATTTTTATTAACTTTAAAATTGTTAAGTCCATAAAAATCACCCAAAATACACTAGTAATGAACTTCAAATGCATTTAAAATCCTTTTAAAATCTATTAGAATAATCCATGTAAATGCATTGGACTTTAAAATCCACTGTAAAAACAAATCCATTAAAAACATCAATCCAATAACACCCCCTTAGTAACATCCTTGTCATATATTTATTCTTAGATTCTTAGATTAAATAAAATCCATGGTTTGTTTTATGCTTTTGAAGAAGATGAAAGAAAGATGAAAGAAAGATGAAAGAAAGGAATTTCATTTTTGTGATTTGTCCGTGCTCGTAATTTCTGGGTTTTGTAGCCACTAGATCTCCTAGATGCAGAGCCGGTCCTGGGATTTCCCAGGCTAGAAGCGGGAATTTTTTTTGGCCTCTTAATCATTTATATAAAAAAAAATTAACGTAAAAAAAACATCAATGTTAAACGTTATTAAAACATAGAAATATCAATACATTATTTCTGAAATATGACTCTTCTTTCGTTTCTACTTGCAAACTCATCCATCAAGCTTGTATAGTCAAGTTCTTTAACCATAGCCTTTTCGATTGACAATGTCGATAGTCCATTCAACCTTTCTTGTGACATAGTCGATCGTAGATACGATTTTATGAGTTTCAACTTTGAAAATGTTCTTTCTGCAGTGGCAACCGAAACTGGAATCGTCATCATTATACGATATGCAGTCCATGTATTTGGATAACACCTTTCCATCCTTTTCAGATAATCCAATACCTCAACCAGCTTCTTCATTTCTTTTGGTAAAACTTCTCTTAGAAGCTTTAATTCCAAATATAAATCATTACCATCAACATCAGAATGAACACCATGCTTCAGATAAGCTTCTAGGTTGGCACAAGAAACCATCAAGCTATCATGTGTTGCTGATTTGAGTTTCTTCAAGTCAAACAAAAATCCAAAAGTCTTCTCATAACTTTGAAGTTGATCAAACCTTGTCTCAAAAGAAACCAAACCTTGATCCACAATTTTGATGAAGTAATCAATCCTGAAATTTTCTTCTGCTGTTAGTATCACACTTTCTCCATCTTTTTCAGGTTCTTCATCATGATATCGCTTTCTTTTACTGACACGTTTTGCTTTCACAGAAAATTCAGGATCAATATTCATAGATATAGCAATCCGCTCAGCTGCTGTTTTTGCTTCTTGAAAGCCTGTTTCTCTATAGTTTCTAAAAAAAGAAACAAGTCCTTGCAATTGAGCAATAGCACTATCAATATCCATATCTTCTGACTGCAAAGTTTTGCTTACTTTGTTCACAGCAAACAAAAGTTCATACCAAATGACCATTCCAAACAAAAACTCAAAACTTCCAATTACATGGGTATCACTCATTGCTAGAGACTCAGCGTCGCTTCTTGTTTTTGGATTATCACTGTAATCTGCCAAATAAAATAAAGCTTCTCGTATTTGTGGAGCTTGGAATCGTACCGCTTTGACACTTTTTATGCGACTTTCCCAACGAGTTTGTGATAATGGTTTGACTGTTATACCATTCACGATATCTCTGAAAACTTCTGAATTATTTGTTGAAGAGACAACCAAGCAATAAATACGCTGAAGAATTCCAAAAAATGAAACTGCTATCGGCGATGAGGAAGCTATATCTGAAAGTGCTAGATTCAAACTATGACAACCACATGGCGTGTAAGCTGCCCTTGGATTGACTTCAAGCAACCTCTTCTGCACTCCTTTATTTTTTCCTTTCATGTTTGACCCATTGTCATAACCTTGCCCTCTAATGTCATCAATACTCAAATCAAGTTCAACCAAAACATCTTGAAGCAAGTTAAATAACCCTTCTCCAGTTTTGTCTTTAACTACCAAGAATGTCAAGAAAAATTCTTCAATCTTTGGTGAGGTCTCAGAAATATCCACACATCGGATAACTAAAGACATTTGTTCTCTATGACTGATATCAGGAGTACAATCAAGAATCACAGAAAAATACTTTGCCCCTTGAATCTTCTTTATGATCGCTTTTTTTATCTCATTCCCAAGCATTTCTATCAACTCATTCTGGATTTTGTGACTAAGATAATGATAATGAATTTCACCTTTCTCAATTCTTCTAACGTGCTCTATCATTACCAAATCAAAATCAGCAATAATCTCAATCATTCCCAAAAAGTTTCCATTGCCGTCTTGACCAATCTTGTCTTTTGCTCCACGGAAAGCTATATTATTTTTAGCAAGCCCTTTTACCACTGCAATTATCCTCAACAACACATCTCTCCAATGTCTTTTCTCTTTGTTGATTTCTTCCTGAACATACTTATCGATCGTCAAATTTTTTTGCAGCCTCACCTCTAGCTCCATCCAATCAGTCATGCATATGATATGCTTATGACTCTTTTCATGTTCCTTGAGCATCTTTGAAACATTTCTCCAATCATTGTATCCAGTAGTTGTCAACTGATTACTATTTTTATCTCTTGTGAATAATTTACAACAAAAACAAAAGATTTGGTCTTTTATTTTTGAGTAAACCAGCCAGTGTCTATCTTGCATCTCTCCATTAACTATTTCTCTGGTGTAGGATGAATGAGAAAAACATCTTCCAATCTTGTCTCTAGGAAAATGATAATCAATTGGCAACCTTGTCGTTGGACCCTTTTCAACCAAAAAATCACTCATGTTGTTGTCAATATTTTTCCAGTTTCCAGGATCACTAATATCCTCACATGTCTGATATTCCTTGTCGTTAACATCTTTGGATTTCTCCTCCTCATTCCCATTCCTATTCTCAGTCTCAATCTCAGCCTCGATCTCAGCCTCAATCTCATCATCATTCTCATGCTCAATCTCATCTTCATTCTCATTCTGATTCTCATATTCATTCTCATTCTGATTTTCATTCTCATCCCTAATCTCATTCTCATTCCTTAAAACCTCATCAACATTAGGAGTTTTAGGTTTTATGACAAACCTTAACATCGAACCAGCTTGAGATTTGACAAATGCTTCGTCTTCTTTCTTTCTCCTTCTTTTTGATGCACAACTTTCCTCACTTTTTATTCGTTTTGGAGGCATCTTTCTACAATTAAAAATGGTAAAGATAATTAATTATTAAACAAAGCATAACCATGGTCCATGAAATCGTCTTTAACAAACAGTATTAACAGAGTTACAGAGAAGTAGACAAAGTGACAAACGATAAAATAGTTTCCTCTTGTTATTAATCATAAGCAAAATTCATAGAACTGTATAGAACTAGAAAAGAGATTAAGAGCAGAACAAATGAAAAAAAAAAAAACAAAAAATGCACCGTACGTTGTGATTCACGAGAGGTACGTCGGCAAGTCGGCGACGAGATCGTGCAATTAGGTATTTTAATTATCTATTTTTTCTTTCCTAATTACTAAAAAGGTTGATGCAATTGGCCCATAAAACTATTGAATTTTACTGGGCCCCAAGCTGATGCTTGATGGGCTTGTACCCAGGACCGGCTCTGCCTAGATGCATAGAAAGTGTTTGTGCAAATGCTTCAGAGATGGTTGATTTCAGTTTTATTGCGCTTCGTTTGTTCGTCTTCCTCTTCGTTAGATGTAATAGAATCAGAGATCTGGGAAAATACAAATATTTTTGAGTTTGGATTTCAAGAAAGGTCAAGATCATTCGTCGTCATCTTCTCATCTTCGATCTGGGAATTTTTCAATTTGGGTCTGGGTCTTAGTTTAGAATAATCGGGTCATAGGGTATTAATTGGTTTTAATCGGTTTGGTTTTATCATGGGTGATTCAATTTTTGTTTTTATGGGTGATTCAATTGTATTTTTCAAAATTTCTATTTTTGTTTTTTTCTCATACATTTCAAAATATTAGATTATAACCCCGCGTATACGCGGTACCTAATTTAGTTACTTATAAAATTCATAAATTATAGAGTACATTTAACCAAAAACAAATAGCCAAAACAATGTGTAAACGAATAGATAAAAAGATACAAACACCAAAAACATAATAAATGAAGTAATCTAAATGTTTTGAAAGACACGTGTACACCATTTACGACATTATCAATGAGATTGACTTCATCATTTGGGCAATTTGGCTTCAATAATGGGTCTAAAAAAATCACCATTATGGCCATGAGGTAGACATCTTTTTTGTAGTTCGTTCATATACATGATTGTTTATAAGATTAAAAAAATTAGTATCGAAAGGACATGAAAAGCAAAGATCCACTACAAGAATGCACAACCATTTTCGACCACCGTATTAGTCGGAAATTGGTCGGAAATAGGCTTTTCCGGCGAGATTCCGACTAATACAAAGTAGTCGGAAAAGCTTGGTCGAAAAAGGGTTCTGGTCGAAAAAGTAGTCGGAAATTTCCGACCAAATGAGTAGTCGGAAAATTGGTCGGAAAGTTCATCGGAATCTCGTCGGAAAATTTCTGACTATATTTCCGACTAGTTTCCAACCAGGCAAACTTTGCCGGAAAATCGTCGGAAAAAGTCGTCGAAAACTCGCAGGAAATTTGTTTTTTTTTAAAAAAAAATTAGCGGTGGTCGGAAATTTCCGACTACATTTCCGACCACATTATATTTATTAATAAAAAAATATATGGTGGTTGGAAATTGGTCGGAAATTGGCAAAAAAAATGTGTTTTTTATTAATTTAAAAATCTAACTCATTTTTCATTAAAAAATTTTACAAACTTTTTATTTAAAAAAAAAACTTCCAAATCAAAATTTAAATTAAATATACTTTACTCATAAAATCATTCTAACTTAGAAATTGTTTCTTAGAAATAGTTTATCTATCAAAAGTTTTGATCGAAATATTTTTTTTATCATTTTTTAGTTTAAATTTAAGATTTCAATTAAGAAAATAATAAAAAATAATTTCAATGCAATATCTTCTATAGAAAATAAGATTATCCAAATATGAACTTTATAAATTAAAATTTCAGAAACTTTCATAAAATTAAAGCATGTAAGGTTGATTATGTTAGAAAAAACCATAAACAGTCGCAGACATCCCTAGCGAAGTCTTTTTTTTTTTTTTTGAATTTTCCAAATGTCGCGAAATTTTTTGAAATTTTAGATTTATTCAAATTTCAGACTTTACAGAGAAGTCTATGCTTACAAAATGTTACAGACTTTATACACGAAGTCTACCGTGAGACTTCACCTGAGTCCCGAGAAGTCTGTAAGCCCTAAATTCTAAAATTCGAATATTTTAATTTACTTTTTGTTAACAAATTCTAACATTTGATATCAAAATAGTATAATATATCCAACATCTAACAACTATATGAAGTATCGATATTTTATATCAAAAACATATCACACTAAGTCTAACCCTAGAGATATATGCATGGATTCTTACCCATTGGCAACCCCTAAACCTGTTATGCTTCACATGGTTTACATCATATGGCTTAGTTATGAAACTTTATGAAATTTTATTTTTAAACATTTGACTTTGATTTAAATAATTTATCTTTCAAAATTTTGATCAAAATATTTTTTTATATTTTTTTAAGTTAAATATAATATTTAATTACGGTTGCAGACTTCGCTAGTGAAGTCTGAGGCTGTTTATGGTTTTCTAGAACATGATCAATCTTACATGCTTTAATTTTATGAAAGTTTCTGAAATTTTAATTTATAAAGTTCATATTTGGATAATCTAATTTTATGTAGAAAAAATTGCATTGAAATTATTTTTACTATTTTCCTAATTTAAATCTAAGGTTTAATTACGGTTCAGACTTCATGGATGTCATAGATGAACTCTACTATGAGACTTCGTTCATTAAGTCTACTTCGCGCGGATGTTAGAACTGTAATTGCGGTTTCTATTTTTTTTGTTTGCAAATAAAGAGGTTAATGTAATTTCTCTACTCTTTTGGTGTAGTTTTGCATTTGTTTCAATTTAGGGTCTAGTTGCATTCAAACTCAATTTTGGGTCTAGTTTTAGCAATTCTCCCAATAATTAAAAATATATATATATATATATATATATATATATATATATATATATAAGGACTACTTGCTAAACTTGACCCTTATTTGAAATCAAATAAAAAACTAAACCCCTCATCATTTTTTTTTCAAAATTTGCTTAAAATATCCTTCCCACCTTCTTTTTCACAAAAATACAGAGCGCAGACTTCTCTTATGAAGTTTGGTGGATGGGTTTGAAACATAATAACCTAAAGATTCTCACATGATTACGAAAATGCCATCTTTTTCATTAGCTCCTAACCACTATTACCAACCAAAATTGAGTTCTAAATGCTTCAAACAACCAAATAAAGAGATGTTAAAGCCCTATAATTAAGGTGAAAGCTCCATTTATCTCGATCTCCTCTCTCATTCTCTCTCATTTCAACCATTTAAACTCTAAATTCTCTTTCTCAAAATTCAACATCCTTACATCTTGCGATTTACTAAGATTCATGCATAATAACGCTTGGGTTTCTTGAGTATTGGTGGTGTGAACAGATCTTGGCCGTCGACGAAGCTTATAACAAGCTCAAACCAAAATTTGGTATTTTTTGCTTCCTTTTCTCTGATTTTCCAGAATGCAGACTTCTCAGGTGAAGTCTCAATAGTCAACTAAAGGTTAGTTTTGCAATTGACTTTTTGGTTCACAGGCTTCACGATGGAAGTCTCAAGTTCTCCTTTGAAAACAAAAAAAGTCTTCAGACTTCACCTATGAAGATGAAGTCTACATACAAGAGTTTAGTTTTGCAATTGACCGTAAGTTTGACTTTATTTTAGACTCTCATGTGAAGTCTGCAAAAAAGAGGGTTAGTTTTGTAATTGACCGGAACAAAGACTTTTTATCAAAACTTCACCTGAGAAGTCTGCGTGAAAAAAGGGTAACCTTTGCATTTCACCGATATTTTGAAACATTGACTATTGATAGTTTCTCAGATGTAGTCTACAACCATCAACATCTCTGGAATTAAAAAAAAAATCAAAAATTTTGGTCAATTGCAAAAGTAACCCTTTTTTTACTCATATTTTTTCAGACGAAGTATCATGTAAAAGTCAAACTGTAGTCAATTGCAAAACCAGACCCTACTTTATGGGTAGACTTTGCCAAAGAAGTTTCTGAAGGCAAAAAGACTTCATCATGGAAGTCTCATTACGTAATAGACTTTACAGGCAAAGTCTCATACTTATGATGATGTCTAATAAAAAAGTCAAAGTTGTGGTCAATTGCAAAATTAGACCCCAAACTGGTATAGACTTCTCAGACGAAGTCTCATTATGTAAGAGACTTCGCCTGTGAAGTCTCCTGAAAAAGTCAAAATCAGGTCAATTTCAAAACTAGACCCTACTTCAGACTTCTTAGGCGAAGTCTCCTCTGAATCGCTTAGCAGACTTCATCTGAGAAGTCTGTTAGGAGACTCATCCCTGAAGTCTCAAATGATAATTTTAGTGGAAATGAAAGTTTAGCTTATTTCTAATTAGTTATTTTTATTTTCTTGTCCTAACATGTGTGTTACGTATGGTTTTTGATGTTTTTTGATGTTTTTGAAATTTGAACTATTTTTATCATATAGTTATTTTAAATCATTTTTCTTAACTTATTAGGTATTTAGCTTATAGTATTTAGACTTCACAGAGGAAGTCTGTCCGGAGACTTCGTTTGAGAAGTCTCTTGCACTAACTCATTTAAAAATGTATTTGTATCATATCTGTTTTATATTTTCAAGATTTTTTTTTTCATGTGTATTAGTTATTGTTGTTGTTTATGTATGACTTTCACATCTCAATGTGTTATATTCTGTCTTAAATCAATTTTATTAGTTTTTAGTGGTTATTTATTGCGAGACTTCACCTTTGAAGTCTCCTAACAGACTTCGTATCAGAATTCTGCCGATAGACTACTTCTGAGAAGTCTCATACGATGATGTTTAGTAAAAATGAAATTTTAGCTTATTTGTAATTAGTTAAATTTTTTTCCTTGTCCTAACATGTGTGTTACATGTGATTTGTAATTTGTAATTAGTCTCTTGCACTAACTTTTAAAAGAACATTATTTGTATTTTATCTCTTGAACTAATAGTTATGTATGAGTTTCACATCTCAATGAAATTTTTATATGTGTTTTTAGTACTTAGATTTTCAAAGTTAAGGGTCACGAAATGTGTTGGAATCTGGAAGTGAAGTCTTCTTTCCAAGTCTTGGTGTGAAGTCTTCTTTCCAAGTCTTGGTGTGAAGTCTTCTTTCCAAGTCTTGGTGTGAAGTCTTTTTCACGAATACTACTATATGCCTAGCTTATTATGACTTGTTTTTTTTTGTTGTTGTTCCATTTTGCATTTCAAAAGAACAAGAACAAGGTTCTCTCTAAGGACTTTGCAACTTTATTTTTGTTAAATTAATACTTGATTTTTAATTTAATAGGTTTTGCAAGAAGTATTTTCGTTGTCAATATAACTTTTATTAATTGGAAATATCATCGTACAAGAGATTCACAATCCAAGAAAGAGGATTACAATTGTTTGTTTTTACATCTACACATTATATGTAAGAATTCAAATGCTACGAAAACCCAGAAACATCTCGGTGTGAAGTCTTGTTGTGAAGTCTCAATGTGAAGTCTGGGTGTGAAGTCTCACAGTGAAGTCTGGGTGTGAAATCTTACAGTGAAGTTTTGGTGTGAAGTCTTGTTGTGAAATCTCGGTGTGAAGTCACACTATGAAGTCTCGGTTTGAAGTCTCACTGTGAAATCTCGTTTTGAAGTCTCACTGTGAAGTCTCGGTTTGAAGTCTCACTGTGAAGTCTCGGTTTGAAGTCTCACTGTGAAGTCTTGGTTTGAAGTCTCACTGTGAAGTCTCGGAGTGAAGTGTTAGTGTAAATCTAGATCTGTAAAAATAAATGGAAAAACGAAGACTAATATAAAAACACAAAAATAACGCGAAAAACTCAGATAAATCAACAAAAATTTTAGAAATCATACTCGACATAAACTATTTTAGACTTAAAATTTATAATGAATCCTCTAAATAAAATTCCAAAAAAAAAATTATAACGCACAGACAATTAAAGATTCAGATATTAACTTTTATTTGGAACATAAATTGTTGTATGAATCTAAAGAATAAACGAACTTAATTATTTTCTAGTGGTGTTATGCCTCAGATTTCTAACAAGCATAAAAACATAAGTTAGTAGTATGAAGACGCCGGTAAAAAAATGCAACAATAATAAGCGAGTGGTTAGTGAGATCTGTGGATGAAGAGAATAACACTTTTGAGGAGAGATTAATAGCGAAAAAAGCAACGTCTTACCAACGACAGTATGGTGGAGCGACATTGAAGATGGAGATATCCTTGCTATTTTATAGAGGTTTGAGAGAGAGAGAGAGAAAGAGAGAGAGAGAGAGAGAGAGAGAGAGAGAGTGTGTGTGCCATTTTTGAGAAAAAGATAGCGAGGTTTGAGAAGAATAGAAAATTGAGTTCATATATGGGAGATTAAACTAGGGTTAGTTAAAAGTTTAGACTTCAATTTTAAATTTCAGATTTCATCTATGAAATTTCAGACTTTGTCTCTGAAATTCGAATTTTTTCGAAATTTTTCGATTTTTTTTGAAATTTTTCAAAATGTTTTTTGAAATTTCAGACTTCAACTTTGAAATTTTAGACTTCACCTCTGAAATTCAAAAATTTTTGATATTTTTTTCAATTTGTTTCGAAATTTTTCGAATTTTTTGATTTTAAAAATTATTTTTGAATATTATTGAATATTTTTTGAAAATTTTGAAATTTTTTTAATTTCAGACTTCACTTTTGAAATTTCAGACTTCACTTTTGAAATTTCAGACTTCACCTTTAAAGTTTTAGACTTCACCACTTAAATTTCAGGATTCCACGAGAAGTATACGCTTACAAAATGTTACAGACTTCATACACGAAATCTCCTATGAGACTTCACCCGAGATCCGAGAAGTCTGTAAGCCCTAAACTCTAAAATTCTAATATGTTTTTCACTTTTTGTTAACAAAATACTTACATTTGACATCAAAATAGTATAATATATCCAAAATCTAATGATATATCATGGTTTTTACCCGTTTTTAGCCATGATATAAGTCCTTTTTGTCGAGTCTTTTCTCTAGTTTTAGAGTCTTTCAGGTTCTTTTCAAGATATAGGCGCTATGGAGCTAATTGGAGAATTTGAGAAGCTTTTGAGGCAATCTGGAGTTGAAGCCGTTCGGGAACAAGCTCAGCATCGATCGACACTGCGAAGCATCGATCGACACCCTTCGTTTGAGAGTTCCACGACCAGAAGACCAAGCATCGATCGATACCACTTATGGCATCGGTCGATGCCCGTGACCAGGACGCGAGACAAACCCGAGATTCATTCAGAAGCTTTCCTTATTTTTCGAGATAGATTCCAAAACGTTTTAGAACATTATAATTAGGTTTTGAGAGCCTCATTAGAGGACACCTTGTGATTTCTGGAGAAAGAGTTCTTCTGCAACAGAGTTTGAAAGAAGAATTCTTGAACCTCTTTGTATTTCTACTCTATTTGATTTTTATATTATGATATCTATTCTATTCATTGTGTTTGTTGCATTCACCATGTCTGAGTAGATCCCCTGTTAGGATTAGGGTTACTTAAGGGTATTTGATGAATTGTTAGATCTGAATTGATTGTTAGGGAATATTCTATAGAGCTTTTCACCTAGACTTGAGTTTAATGCTGATTTTAGCCTCGCGAACTAAAATCTGACTTTAGGTTGTTAATTGACACGGAAGTGTGATTGATTTGCCTGATCTAGTGTTTGGTGAGCAAAAGCCCTATTCGCAAAGGAATTTGGTTTAGGGATTTTGTGAACAATCAAACTTGAACTTTAATGCTTGCTTAAATTCTATGAATTTGCAAAGGAATTTGGAATTCTAGGTTTAGGCATAGATATTTTTCGCAACGACAGTTGGTTTACTTTACATCTGTGTTTCAAGTTTGAAAGCGGAGCTTAATTTATTCCTGATAATCGATTTGATTTGATAATTATGATTTGCCTGCAAGTTTCCCTAAGCCTAGCGTTTTCCTCCATTGATTTTATATCCTTGATTTACTTGCTTTTGTCATTTCTTAATTTTATCTATTTTGCTTAGCTTAGTTCTTATTTCTGAATCTATTGAGTGTCATCTTGAGTCTTTGTGGTTCGACCCCTAAAATACTATAGCGACTGCTTAGATACTTTTAGGGTATTAGTTTTGAGCATATCAAAATTTGGCGCCGTTGCCGGGGACTCTAATTTCACCATTAGATTACGATTTAGAACTTCGACTAAGTGCTGAGCATCGATCGATACTCCTCAGTATCGATCGATACTCGTTGTTTATTTTCGTCACTTACGCGTCTTACCTTTGTCTTTCAGGTGTATGCAGCATCGAGAGACCAGAGGAAGCAAGAACAAGCAGTTGATCAACCTGTCTAACGAAGAACTAGCTGAATTAGAGCGTACAATCAGAAAGCAAAAGAAACAAGCTGAGATGAATCATCCAATTGTGCTTGCTCGTGATGAAGCTGGGGTTTTGAGAGATCAGGAGGGTCACCTGTGTGACGCGCAGGGACAGAGAATTGATGCAGAAGGTAATGTTATTGCCCCTGCACCGGTTGCTAATATGGTTATCCCACCAGCTGTGCGTGGGAATGTTGGGAATGCTCAGGGTAATCGTGCCAGAACGCTTGGGGAGTACAACAGACCGGATCAGTTCTATGCCAACCGATCTGCGATTCGTATTCCTACTTTCCAGAGGAACGACTTTGAGCTGAAGCCTGCCTACTACACTCTTGTAGGTCAGCATCCGTTTCATGGTCTTTCTCATGAGCATCCCATGGATCATATCGAGAGGTTCGAGGACTTGGTCACCAGTATCAAATACAATGGAGTGTCCAATGACTTCCTCTTCTGTAAGCTCTTCCCCTACTCTCTTAGTGGAGATGCAGCTTACTGGCTGAAGCAGTTGCCTCCAGGTTCTCTGACCACTTGGGAGGAAACCAAGACTGCTTTTCTGAATAACTTCTATGATGATGCGAGATCAGAGGAGCTCAGGAACAAGATCTCCCAGTTTTCTCAGGGAGCGACTGAGGCATTCAAGGCCGCCTGGGTTCGATTTCGATCTTATCAGAGGGACTGCCCTCACCATGGTTTCTCGCAGGTTCAGTTGTTGGGTATCTTCTTCAGAGGGATCGATTGGAGGTATCAGATGGCTTTGGACGCTGCCAGCAATGGAAATTTCAACACAAGGTATCCCGAGGACGCTTATGTGCTGATTGATAATCTGGCTTCTAGCAACAGTACTAAGAATGCTGATTTTGAGAGGAAGAAGCAGAATGGTAGTGTTGATGGGTTACAGATAGCTGAGGTACAAGCTAAGTTGGATTCAGTTCACAATCTGCTATTGGGTAAGCAGCAGAAGGCAGTTCACTTTGCTGAAGAAGTTGAGAACATCATGGAAGAAGGTGAAGCTGAAGATGTTAACTACATAGGTGGTAGTGGGTATCAGAATTCATACAACCGCGGCTTCACCAACAATTCTCAGAGAGGTGGATTCAAATCTGACTTCAAGCCTGCGAATTTCGGATCTCAGAAGCCGTTTCAGAGCAGTGGGTACACCAGAACTTATGGAAATTCGTCCTATCAGGCGCCACCTCCAAAGACTCCAGAAAGCAAAGTCGAGACTATGCTTGAGCAGATTCTTGAGGGGCAGCAGAAGATGACCGTTGACTTCAATGGGAAGATGGACGCCCTATACACTGATCTGAATGGCAAGATTGAGGCTCTAAACATCCACAGCAAGAAGCTGGAAACCCAGATTGCTCAGACGGCAGAGACTGTGAAGAGACAGGATGGTTTCTTACCTGGTAAGACAGTGAATCCGAGGGAACATGTTCATGCTATCACGTTGAGAAGTGGTAGAGAGGTTGCTCCAAGGCAGAAGACATCCTATTCGCCTCAGAAACTCGTCGATCTTGCTGGAGACGACGATGAAGATGATCAGTTTGCTGGAAATTTGCCAGCATCGATCGATACTACCCCTGTATCGATCGATGCTCCTCCTCGACCACAACCACCTGTTCAGAATTCCACAGAGACGGTTGAAAAACTGCGAGCATCGATCGATACTACCCCAGTATCGATCGATACTCATCCCAAAGTCGACCAAAACCAGAAGCAGACAACAGGTCATGTCGGCAGAGTATATGTACCGAAGGTTCCTTTCCCTCGACCTCCTGCTAAGTCAAAGAAAGAAACAGAAGATGCTAGATGCAGAGCGATGCTAGAGAAGATAGTGGTCGAACTCCCGTTCGTCGATGCTCTTAAGACTGCACCAGCTTTCAGACGGTATATCAAGAGGATGGTTTCGAGTAACGTGAATCTTGAGGATGGGGTGTTGAGAGTCACCCATGAGTGCAGTGCGATTCTTCTCAACAAGATCCCAGAGAAACTGCCAGACCCTGGTAGTTTTGTCCTAGACTGCACAATCTTCACAGAGAGGTTTGAACGTTCTCTTTGCGATCTTGGTTCAAGCGTGAACCTTATGCCATATTCTGTAGCTAAGAGGATGGGGATGACAGACTTCACACCGACAAGGATCTCCTTGATCCTCGCTGATCGATCAGTCCGGTTCCCCGAAGGTTTACTTGAGGATGTCCCGATCACCATTGGGAGCTGTTTAGTTCCAACTGATTTCATCGTTCTTGAGTACGATGCTGAACCGCGGGATCCTTTGATATTGGGCAGACCGTTCTTAGCTACAGCTGGAGCCCTAATCGATTGCAAGAATGGGCGGATATCTCTCAACATAGGTGATTTGGTCATGACATTTAACATGGAGAAGTTGATGAAGAAACCAACCATCGATGGTCAGACTTTCTTCGTTGACTCATTTAGTGACCTATCAGATGAGTACTTCCAGAGATTGCACCCTGAAAACCCCTTGGAGAGAGCTTTGGTTTGCTCGGTTGAGACAGAGACAGTCCCCACTGAGGTTGCTGCTGCATATGCGACGATCCTTGACAGCCAAGCTGAAGCATCGATCGATACCACAGGAGGTATCGATCGATGCCAACCACTTCGTCCAGAAGAGCTGCTAGTCTCTCGCACCAAATCCGAATCTCAGCCTGATTGGAGTGAAGCTAAAGCTCCTAAGCTTGATCTTAAGCCACTCCCAGCTAGCCTAAGGTACGTATTTCTCGGCCCTAACTCTACTTACCCTGTTATTGTTAATTCTTCTTTGAACAACGCAGAGGTCGCTTTACTGCTGAGCAAGCTGCGCAAGTATCGCAAAGCTCTCGGCTATTCTCTTGATGATATTTCAGGTCTCTCACCGGATCTTTGCATGCATCGGATTCATCTTGAGGACGAGTCGAAGGCTTCAATAGAGCATCAGCGGCGACTAAACCCGAATCTGAAGGAAGTGGTTAAGAAAGAGATCTTGAAACTGCTGGAAGCAGGAGTTATCTATGCCATTTCTGACAGCAGTTGGGTCAGTCCGGTTCACGTTGTCCCTAAGAAGGGAGGCTTCACAGTGGTTAAGAATGAGAATGATGAGCTGGTTCCGACGAGAACAATCACTGGGCATCGCATGTGCATTGACTACAGGAAGCTGAATGCAGCAACAAGGAAAGATCACTTCCCGTTGCCCTTCATTGATCAGATGCTGGAGAGGCTGGCTAGTCATCCTTACTATTGCTTCTTGGATGGCTACTCAGGCTTCTTTCAGATCCCGATACACCCAGATGATCAGGAGAAGACGACTTTCACTTGTCCCTATGGCACATTTGCCTACAGGAGGATGCCATTTGGGTTATGCAATGCTCCTGCTACATTTCAGAGATGCATGATGTCCATCTTCTCAGATATGATCGAGGAGTTCATGGAGGTATTTATGGATGACTTTTCTGTCTATGGGCCTTCATTTAAGGGTTGTCTGGATAATTTGTGCAAGGTACTTCAGCGCTGTGAGGAGAAGCATCTGGTTCTGAATTGGGAGAAGTGCCACTTTATGGTCCAGGATGGCATTGTTCTGGGACATAAGGTCTCTAAAGCTGGGATTGAGGTTGATAAGGCGAAGATTCAGGTTATGACAAGCCTCCTGCCGCCTACATCAGTGAAGGACATTCGGAGTTTTCTTGGCCATGCTGGTTTCTATCGCAGGTTCATTCAGGATTTCTCCAAGCTAGCACGCCCGCTTACTGTTCTGCTATGCAAAGATGTTGCATTTGATTTTACACCAGAGTGCCTTGCTGCATTTGAGATGATCAAGAAAGCATTGGTTTCAGCTCCTATTGTGCAACCACCAGATTGGAGTCTGCCTTTTGAGGTCATGTGTGATGCAAGTGACTATGCAGTTGGATCTGTTTTGGGACAGAGGAAGGACAAGAAGCTTCATGTGATCTATTATGCCAGCAGAACGCTGGATGACGCCCAAAGGAACTACAGCACCACTGAGAAGGAATTGCTTGCTGTTGTGTTCTCCTTTGAGAAGTTTCGGTCCTATCTGATAGGAAGCAAGGTGATTGTGCACACTGATCATGCTGCTCTTCGATATCTGCTGCAGAATAAGGATATGAAGCCTCGATTGTGTCGATGGGTTTTGCTACTCCAGGGCTTTGACATAGAGATCAGGGATAAGAAAGGAGTAGAGAACAGCGTTGCAGATCATCTCTCACGCATGAGGATCAGTGAAGAGGTCCCCATTGATGATTCCTTGCCTGAAGAGACGATGTACCTCGTCGAGACTGGTTCTGCTTCAATTCTGTCGATGAAGACGACGAGCATCGATCGATACCATGGGAGTATCGATCGATACCCTCACGCATTGTTACCTTCAGTTCAAGATTCGAGCATCGATCGATACCCTCACTGTATCGATCGATGCCATAGCCTTACCATCTCCGATTCCTCTACAGATCACTCTGAATTTGAGGAATCTTTAGCGATCGTTTCTCCTGCTGAACCGTGGTATGCCGATATCGCCAATTACCTTGCTGCTGATCTAGAACCAAAACATCTCAAGAAGTATGTGAAGAAGAAATTCATGAGAGATGTCAGACGCTACTTCTGGGATGAGCCTTATTTGTACAAGCATTGCTCTGATGGGATTTACAGAAGGTGTGTAGCTGAGTGTGAAGTGACAGAGATCCTTTTTCACTGCCATGGTTCTGAATATGCTGGGCACTTCGCTACATTCAAGACGGTCTCCAAGGTTTTGCAAGCCGGTTTCTGGTGGCCTACGATGTTTAAGGATGCTCACTCTTTCATCTCTTCTTGCGATGCGTGTCAGAGACGAGGTAAGATTAGCAAACGCCATGAGATGCCACAGAACTTCATCCTGGAGGTTGAGGTCTTTGATTGCTGGGGTATTGATTTCATGGGGCCATTCCCTCCATCGCGACAAAACCGATACATCTTGGTCGCAGTTGACTATGTCTCTAAGTGGGTGGAGGCAATTGCTAGTCCTACCAACGATTCTGCCGTGGTCCTTAAGCTGTTTAAGACGATCATCTTTCCACGATTTGGAGTACCTAGAGTTGTCATCAGTGATGGAGGTACTCACTTCATCAACAAGATCTTTGAGAAGCTGCTGAGGAAATATGGTGTACATCACCGCGTTGCCACACCATATCATCCTCAGACTAGTGGACAGGTAGAAGTCTCCAACCGTCAGATCAAAGAGATCTTAGAGAAAACAGTTGGTGCTACAAGGAAGGATTGGGCGCTGAAACTAGACGACGCTCTTTGGGCTTACAGAACAGCGTTCAAGACGCCACTGGGTACAACACCGTTCCATTTGCTGTATGGAAAAGCATGCCATCTTCCTGTTGAGATAGAGCATAAGGCAGCCTGGGCTACAAAGTTGTTGAATTTCGACATCAAGTCTGCTGCAGAAAAGCGATTGGTTCAGCTGAATGAGTTGGATGAGATAAGACACTCCGCCTATGAGAATTCTAGGCTGTACAAGGAGAGGACCAAGGCCTATCATGACAAGAAGATCCTTTCCAGACACTTTGAACCCAATGACCAGGTACTTCTGTACAACTCTCGTTTGCAATTGTTTCCTGGGAAATTGCGTTCTCGTTGGTCAGGTCCCTTCACGATCAAGGAGGTCCGCCCTCATGGAGCTGTGGTGTTGCTGACTGCCGAAGGCAGGGAGTTCACTGTCAATGGACAAAGGGTGAAACACTATTGGGCGAAAGCCGCCATTCCAGATGGACACATTGTGCCTCTGGCTGAACCACCCACCGCCTGACTGATCTCCATGTCAAGCTAATGACATTAAACAAGCGCTTGGTGGGAGGCAACCCACTGGTGAGTCTGTACATAGTCTTTCATTTTGCTTTGTTTCGCTTTGTTTTGGTTTTTGTGTTGTGTTTTTCACGTGGAACCAGGTCCAGACGTCGAGCATCGATCGATACCCCTCAGTATCGATCGATGCCATTGGCTTGAAAAGAGTTGTGCTATACGCTGAGCATCGATCGATACCACTTATAGCGTCGATCGATGCCCAGCACCCAGGTAGGTTCTTCGATAAAACCCTCGGGACTTTGCTTAAATTTCTCATATCTCTTTTTCATCGCTCGACGCCGTCTCTCCCTTCTCTCTCACCCATTTCCATCTTTTTCAATTCTTCATCATATTCTTCGATTTCACATCCTATTTTCATCAGATTCTTGTTCTTATTCTCATTCTCCCATTCAATCCTTCGATCTACCAGGTAATGGGCTTGATTTCACTCTTTTAGGTGATTTGGCAAAATTATTTTGGGGGGTTTCGTGATTGAAACGCTTTCACTCTAGTTATTGCTACACTTAGCTATAGGTGAATGTAATCGCTGCCATAGGATGAGAATGGATAGAATAGGGATGGAATAGACTTAGGAATTCGGATTTAAGTTGTTAGATTGGAAATTTTGAGTGATCTGGGTTCGAATCATGCGACCATGCCTTGAGCATCGATCGATACCCCTTTGTATCGATCGATGCCCGACCTATTTGAATTGTGCGCTTATACTCGCAGCATCGATCGATACCCCTTTGTATCGATCGATGCCTGCATCCACAGGACGTCGGAACTGCTCTAATCTCTGATTTCGTTTTCAATTTTTGCAGATGGCTCCTCGCAAGAGATCCCGACAGGACGATGCTTCTAGTTCCAACCCTCCATGCAGCAGTTATGATCTCCAGGACGAGGTGGAGGCCTTCCATGAATCAGAGTGGCACCCTGGAGTCGTTACAGCAATTCTTACTCGCGATCGCTACCGAGTCCTCCGGTTGGGTTTTACAGAGGACACGGGCCGTCAGAGCTTCATCGACGCTCACATCAGCGACCTGAGGCCTGTGCCACGACGTTCACCGCCTCCTTCAGCTCCTGTACCTGATTCTAGGCATCCCTGGCCTAAGCTCGAGGGGAAGCGGATCATCCCGCGACGTAATTGGGAAGGTCTCCCCAAGGATGAGACAGAGAGTGAGGCCTGCATTTACAGGCCTATAGCTGAGGAGTGGGACGAGTATGACACTCTGTTCTACAACGAGTGGCTTCGCGTCGTCATCCTACCTACTCGTTTCATCGATCCACACACCATGCGTCGGTTGGGCATCGATGTGGACCTTGCTGCCATGCTGGAGAAGATTGGGTTGGGCACTCTTCACTCCAGGCAGTATGACCTCTACCCAGACCTTGTGCGCCAGTTTCTCGCCACAGCTCGGGTGTATTACAGAGATGAGGTCCATCGCACTGCTTCAGAGGGCATGCTGACATTTCTGATCAGAGGAGTTCGTTACAGACTGCCTATTTCTGACCTTTGCGGTATCTACGGGTTCGATCCTTCTCCTCAGCAGATTGCTCTCCCTTCCCAGTTTCAGGATCTACAGATCTTTTGGCGACACATTGGTCTTGGCGCCTACAGCTCCAAGACCTCTACTCAGATTGACATCCGCCATCCGACTCTGCGCTGCATTGCCAGGATTCTCAGCTCCACCTTATTCTGCAAGATGGAGCCGAACAAGCTGAGGATCTCAGAGCTGATGCTGTTGTTCAAGGCAGTTGGAGACATCATTCCTGAGGATAGGTTTGAGTGGCCCGAGATGAACCTCGCGGTCAACATTGGCGCTCTCTTTGCTCACCACTTGGTCTCTCTGAAGACCAAGCCCTTCACTGGCCGCAACTACGCCACAGCGCGTAAATCAGAGTCAGTTGGCAGCCTTCTCACCCCTATCTTCGAGCACTTTGGCATCTCCACTGCAGCATGCTCGGTAGTGACTACTCGTTCCCTCATGGATGAGCAGCATATGCAGCATATGCGTTGGTTGAAGGCCACTCGTCGTTGGTGCTTGCCTACTACAGATGGAGAGCTCTTTGTGCAGCTCCCCAACCGCGCTCTCACCACCATTGGCACTCACCCCTCTCGACTGCACTTCGATCCGGACCCGAGTCTGCTTTCGGTTGCTCCTTCTGTTCGTGTCCGCGCACCTCGTCAGCTTCAGTCCGCTCCCGTCGCTGCAGCCGAGACACCAGCTGCTGACTCTGCTGGGAGTCAGCCTCGCCGTTCACAGCGCCGACAGACATCTGCTCCTGCTCCTTCTTTTCCTCCACCACCAGAGCTACCCATGGAGACAGCTACCTTTCAGAGGTACGTGGTGGAGAGTCTTCAGAGCATCTGGTCTGCTGTTTCTCGCTGTCGCTGCATGTCTTCCACAGACGCCGACCCCTCTGCTGCTGGCCCTTCGACGCGCTACCCCGTCTCCGAGTCAGATTCTGATGAAGATTCAGACTAGTTTATGTTCCTTGGTTTCACATTTCCCTTTCTTTTCTTTTCTTTTCCTTTGTTTTGTTTTCTTTTAGGAACTTGTCTAATCTCTTTGTCAGAACTTGTTGGAACTTATGGCTATATGTTATTCTGTTGCTTCTAACTGTGTTCTCTGATCTGACAGTTACTTCAGCTAACTTTTGGCTTCAGTAGACACTCTCTTGAGTTTCAGAAATCGACACAGACCTTCAGCATCGATCGATACTCCTCAGTATCGATCGATGCCCATCACCTTTCCACGGTATTGTCGACATTACCCACAGCCACTTTGTTCTTGTTCTTCATTTTGCTTCCTCTAGGCTAGGTAACACTGGGGACAGTGTTGTTTAAGTCTGGGGGAGGTACTTACTGACATTGTGTTTGTTTTTCTTAGAGTCAGAGTCAGTCCAGTTTTGAGTCTTTTTGAGTCAAACTTGTTGGAGATTATGAACCTTTGCTTGATGACATTGTCCTGACTTTGTTTTTGAGTAACCATTGTCACAGATCCAGCCCTAAGATCGACTAATGAAAAATCCAAAGGCTAACCAGTTAACCAGGAAACACCCATGTCTCCAGCAAATTTCTTCTGAATCCTGAGCCAAATTTTGCACTTCATTCCTGA
Organism: Crucihimalaya himalaica; assembly: GCA_004349715.1. Taxonomy (NCBI): domain Eukaryota; kingdom Viridiplantae; phylum Streptophyta; class Magnoliopsida; order Brassicales; family Brassicaceae; genus Crucihimalaya; species Crucihimalaya himalaica. The sequence goes on along the minus strand of SMJT01000032.1, from coordinate 709,867 downwards.
GGTTGGTACTCATTGAGCTTGATTCATCATGCATATCTGGCAAAGGAACTCATGCGTTTAATAAAAATGGTAGACCTCTCCCCTAATACATAATGGTGCATAAAAGATGAGATGATTTCCGCCAAGTAGAGGGCTAGGGACATTCCCTGTGATCCCATTATTCTGCTTGGATAAGGATTGATCACACAAAAGTCTGAAGCGAGGGGTAGGAACATTTCCTGAGACCCCATTATTCGCTTAAGATTTTTGACACTTTGAGAGGGGAGAACCGGGGATTAGGTGGCTATCACCATCAATACTCGCGTCTCGAACCTTGATTCGTGTATGCAAAGCTTAATTTGAAATCAGAAGCATAAAAAGAGATAAGTCTGGGGGAGAGGAAATCAATACCAAAATGATAAATCTGAGTGGTTCCCTAGTCATGATATCGCATGAGGAAGAATCTAGAAGGTTCTTGAATACCAACATCAGTGATGAAACGGCAATGAAGGATTTAGTATGATTGATGTTGTGAGATAATGGGTGGATAATGGGAAACTGCAACAGCCTAAGGAGAAGTACATGGTGGTCCGATCTGAAACTGTTTAGGTGACAACTGGGAGCTTGGAAAATGGTCATTACTTTGTCTCAAGAAAAAGGTGAGTCTCCATGTTTTCAAACCTCTTTCTCTGTTTGGTTTTCTGTTTGCTTGAGGGCAAGCAAAGACTAAGTCTGGGGGAGTTGATATATCATGGTTTTTACCCGTTTTTAGCCATGATATAAGTCCTTTTTGTTGAGTCTTCTCTCTAGTTTTAGAGTCTTTCAGGTTCTTTTCAAGTTATAGGCGCTACGGAGCTAATTGGAGGATTTGAGAAGCTTTTGAGGCAATCTGGAGTTGAAGCCGTTCGAGAACAAGCTCAGCATCGATCGACACTAAGAAGCATCGATCGACACCTTCAGTTTGGGAGTCCCACGACCAAAAGACCAAGCATCGATCGATACCACTTATGGCATCGGTCGATGCCCGTGACCAGAACGTGTGACAAGCACGAGATTTATTCAGAAGCTTTCCTTATCTTTCGAGATAGATTCCAAAACGTTTTAGAAACAATATAATTAGGTTTTGAACCTCAGTAGAGGTATCATGTATTCAGTTTTACCTTGAGTGATTTCTGGAGAAAGAGTTCTTCGACAATCGAGTATTTTGGAGAAGAATTCTTGAACCTTTTTGTTATTCTTATTTCTTATAATATGATATCTATTCTATTCATTGTGTTTGTTGCATTCACCATGTCTGAGTAGATCCCTTGTTAGGATTAGGGTTGCTAAAAGGTATTTGATGAATTGTTAGATCTGATTTGATTGTTAGGAATGAACCTATAGAGCTTTTCACCTAGACTTGAGTTTAATGCTGATTTTAGCCTCGCGAACTAAAATCTGACTTTAGGTTGTTAATTGGCACGGAAGTGTGATTGATTTACCTGATCTAGTGTTTGGTGAGCAAAAGCCCTACTCGCAAAGGAATTTGGTTTAGGGATTTTGTGAACAATTGAACTTGGACTTTAATGCTTGTTTAAATTCTATGAATTTGCAAAGGAATTTAGAATTCTAGGTTTAGGCATAGATAGTTTTCGCAACGACAGTTGGATTACTTTATATCAGTGTTTCAAGTTTGAAAGTGGTGCTTAATCTATTCCTGAAAATTGATTGGATTTGATAATTCTGATTTGCCTGTTGGTTTCCCTAAGCCTAGCGTTTTCCTCCATTGATTTATATTCTTGAGTTAGTTGCTTTGTTATCTTTAAATTCCATCTATTCTGCTTAGCTTAGTTCTTATTTCTGAAATCTACTGAGTGTTATCTTGAGTCTTTGTGGTTCGACCCCTAAAGTACTATAGCGACTGCTTAGATACTTTTAGGGTATTAGTTTTGAGCATATCATCTAACAACCATATGAATGATCGACATTTTATATCAAAAAAATATGAATTTAAGTATAACCCTAAAGATATATTCTTGGATTCTTACCATTGACAAACCCTAAACCTATTATTCCTCATATGGTTTATATCACTTGGCATAGTTTTATAAAATTTTATGAAATTTTATTTTTAAACTTTTGACTTTGATTTAAAATAATTTATCTATCAAAAATTTTGATCAGAATAATTTTTATAAAATATTTTTTATGATTTTTTAAATGTTTAAATTTAAGATTTATTTACGATTGCAGACTTCGCTAGTGAAGTCTGCGATTGTTTATGGTATTTTAAATATAATCAACCTTACATGCTTTAATTTTATGAAAGTTTTAGAAATTTTTATTTATAAAGTTCATTATTGGATAATCTTATTTCTATAGAAAAAATTGCATTGAAATTACTTTTTATTATTTTTCTTATTTAAATCTAAGGTTTAATTACGGTTCAAACTTCATGGATGTCATGGACGAAGTCTACTGTAATACTTCGTTCATGAAGTTTCCGCCGTGCTAATGTTAGAACTGTAATTGCAGTTTCTATTTTTTTTTTGCAAATAAAGGGCTTAATGTAATTTTTCTATCATTTTGGTGTAGTATTGCATTTGTTTCAATTTGGGATCTAGTTTTGGATTTAAACTCAATTTTGAGTCTAGTTTTAGCAATTCCCCCTATATATAACTTACATAATTTTCTATCAATTTTATATATTTTATTTATATAAGTAATAATATGTAAATATTATTTGTCTTATGTTTAAAGTATAACGTAGTGATAGGCAATAAATTAAATAGAATAATTAAATATTTTGTTAAAAGTTACTAAATAAAATATAATTAGGTTTAAGCATAGTAAAAAAAATTCTACAGCCTCTAAAGTACTAGAATGTGCTGTAGAAATGTGAAGAGCTACAACAACAAAAAATCTAAAAGAAAGTTGTTTTGGGCTGTGAGGTTTTCAAGGGCAGCTAAATCTTGATTGGTTTTATATTAAGGTTGTAACTTTTTTTTTTTTTGTAGAAGTGGAATAAAGTACAACCAATCAAGCACATAACTTGGTTTATTTCAAACCTTTTACTTGATTTTTTTGAACATTTTTTTGAATTTACCAAAAATGTTTGATTCTATCCGGATGATAATAAGTTGTTTAAGTTAACTTATTGTGCAGTTCTCTATTTGTAAAGTATTTCGATCATGGATTAAGGAACCTGGATAGTTTGAAATCTTAATATAGTCCAAACCTACATGAAAACCTAAACTGGATTTTAACATATAAATTGGATTTCGATTAATTAACTATATCAAAATTATCAAACTAAATAACCAAATCGAATCGATTAGACCTACTAACCTTACTTACCGGGATTTTAACAAGAATCAAAAATATTGGTATTAAAGTAAATAATTAAACTAAAAACGAGAATCAAACCGAACATACTTTCGGTTAAATTCTGCAAACTTTTGAAAAACGAAAAAAAACAAAAAATAGAAAAATCCAAATTGTAAAATTTAAAATTGGTTAGTCTTTGGATATGAATGCGGAATCAAGAACTAATCAACGCACTAATTTAACGAGTTCCTCTTCGAATGAGAGAGTACATCTTGTGCAAGGACCAACCCTTCCAAACATTCACTAAAGAAATCCAAGAATACGTTTCAATACAACCCTCTCTCATATCTCTTTCTAACATTCTCTATGTATCTCCCTTGTAGATACCTCGAAAAGAAACAAGACAACTTGGAGCTCATACACTCATGCTTCGAGCGTAAGAACAAACCCGTGATTATTCCGTTAACAAGAAACCTATTTAAAACCCAAGGATTTCAAAAATAAAACCTCTCAAGAACTCTCATAACCGAAACTCTCTCTCTAGCTTTGTCTCTCCTTTCGTTTTTTTTTTTAATTTTGTGATGATGAACTGTGAGCCTTTGCCTCTCTTATATAAAACATGTAAGACCAACTTTTCCAATTTGAAAGAAGATTTGAATTTCCTTTTCCTTTTTGGAAAATGTTCTATCTAATTTCTTAAGAAAATAGGAAATCACAAAACATCTTGTGGGCCTCATCTTTTGAATTATTTTTCTGCCCCAACATTGTTATAGTTGGTGCGACAACCTAGGTTACGACCCGGCGATAATAAATCCACATAAACCAAATCAACCCGAAAAACCAAACTGGTAGACCTACTGGTCTACAAAGAGGAGTAACCTAGATAGTTTTAAAATCTGAATATAGTCCAAAGTAGGCATGCGATTTTGGTTTATTAGTTCGGTTCGGGCGGTTTATTCAGTTTTCCGGTTATTTCGGAAATTAAAAATCTTGCCGAAAATAACCGAAATTAATTGTTGGTCGGTTCGGTTCGGAAAACCGGTTATTTTTGGATTTCAGTTTAAAAACCGAAAATAACCGAATTTCTTTATTATATTATTATTTTAGGGCTTTAGTGGTCCAAAAATAGTGTTTAATTTTTTTGGGTTAAAATACAAGCCCATAAATAAAGAAAAAATATCTTAAGCTAAGCCCATTACTCCAACATCCCAAATGATTAGGGTTTCCAATTATAACCCTAATATGGGCGGCGACGATGAGAGACGACTACGGCGTGAGCGGGTGGCGGGCGATAAGAGGCGGCAGGCGATAAAATGCGGCTATGACAATGAGAGACGGCTATGGCGATGAGCAGGCGGCGGACTCCAGATCAATAGTCACCATCATACACCGCCATACATTCAGATCTGTCCATGTTTTCTCATGATTTGAAGAATATGAGATAGAAAAAGAAGGCGGAAGAAGAAGAAGACAGATGAAGATGGGTGAAGAACAAAGAAGAAAATGAGAGAAAAAGGAAGAAATCGAGAGTGATAGAGGTTGAATTGTGAGATTGAGGGTGCGAGAGAGAACACATGTTTTGGTGAGAGTTTAGAGTTAATTAGGCTTATATACCTAGGTTTAATTTCGGTTTGGTTTTCTGATCGGTTATGCCTACACCAAACCAAACCGACTCAAAAACCGAAATTAATTAAAATCTCTTCCGTTCGGTTATCTGCCAATAACCGATCAATAACCGAAAGCTATCAAAACCGGTTCGGCTCAGTTTGGATGAACCGGTTCGGCTTGGAATCGCAGGCCTAGTCCAAAGACTCCAAACCTACATGAAAACTTGATCGGATTTTAACATCGCCTTCAATGCAACAACTCTAGAGGGGTTGTTCTACGTGGCTAAAATTTTTTCCAGAGGAGTATCTGACGTGGCTAAAATTTCGATTTCATTGGTTCATAGCAACGTATCAAAGTGATGACGTGATTTTTACATTTTCAAAAATCTTTCCTAGCCCAGAGAGAGAGAGAGAGAGAGAGAGAGAGAGAGAGAGAGAGAGAGAGAGAGAGAGAGAGAGAGAGAGAAGAAGTGGAAATAACAATGGCGAAGCTGATGCTCTTCACCGCCGTAATTATCGCGATTTTCTCACACGGAGCCTCCGTGGATGACAAATGCGCCGCTTGTAACGCCGTCGCGGTACGTCGGAATCGCTAACTTTCCTCTCTTTGATTTCGTGTTATACACCTATCGCTGAATCTACTTTCAGAAATAGCATTCTTCAATTTCAAGGACAGATTTTTTTTAATATAATAGTGAATCGATTTCATAATAATGTTACAGAGATCTTCGATGGACATATTGTATTCCCTAGTAACCAAATAGGTCATTAGAATTGCAATGGGGAAACTTGGTTTTATTTCAAAATGTGAAGTCTTTGATTCTAGGGGAGTTGACATCAGTTGATGGACATAAATCATATGATGTAACTTTGTTCTTCTGCTTCAAATCATACATTTGGTTTCGTGTTTTTGAGAATGAGTTAGACCTTCCTTAATACTAAAAAGGGTGCTTGATGTTGTGCAGGAGGAACTAGAGTTACAGCTTTTAAAGGTAAGAACATCTATAATACCTGCTTATGTTTCAATGCTTCAACATTTCTCTTCTCTTTCTGCTGCGATGTGTACAAGCACTCTTATAGTAACTTGATATTATTATATATGAAACAGGAAAAACCACGAAACCATCTTGATATGAGAAACCGACTAAATTCTAAAGGCCAACGTGAAGGAAAGGTTATAGATTACAGGTACAACATTGTAGCCTCATTCTGCATTATCTGTAAAAATAGATCATGTCTGCTTCGATTGTGTATTCTTTGTTTTTATGTGCTCTTCCTGAAATTCAGTTTGATAAAGTGGACACATGGGACTGTTGGGCTCATTTTTATGTGCAATTTGCATGATTATGGGATTTGTAATTGTGATATAAGTAGAAGTGTGGATTGAAAGTTCGATTGGAATTTTAGTATGTGATTATTAACTAGAGTAACATGTATATGTAGTTAGGAGCAATGCCGAAAGGCATAGAATTTAATAAGTGGACTCTTAAACATTTGTTAAACTGTCCCCGGAATAGCTTATGTTGCTGTTTTAGGCATGTTTCTCACGGTGAATGATCCTTTAATTTTCCTTCTTTCTTTTGAATTCAAATAGAATAAGTGACCTGAGGGTGGTTGATTTGTTGGACGGGCTGTGTGATAGAATGCAGGACTATACACTACAAAAGGTCAGCCGAATTTTTGCAGAATTCTGATTACGTTTGTTTTCCAATAGCGACATCTTTGTAACTTTTCTGGTATAACATCTCTTTGATCATTGTAAATTGACCAGCGAGATTCTTATTGCTACACTTCTGCAGGTGGAATCTAAGAATAGACAGTGGGTGAAAGTTGGAAATTTTGACAATTTAACAAGTAATGTGTCTTTTCCTTGTAAAATTTGCTCTCTGTGACATATTTGCAAAAGTTAATCACATATCTAGCCGTAGGCCTGTCTAGCTGCCTCACTACTTATTTAATTTGATAAAATAAGCTTAGATGTCACTTTTAATGAGTAGGAATAAACTGTTGGTCTGTAGCGTATTCAGTTTGTCTATTAGAACACACTGTCACCGTGATCGCTGTCTAGCTGCCTCACTACTTATGTAATCTGATAAAGTAAGCTTAGATGTCTCTTTTAATGGGGTAGGAAGGAACTGTTGATCTGTAGCAGATCCAGTTGTCTATTAGAACACTGTCACCGGGTCTGTTTTCTACTTTATTTGTTCAAAATTTCTGCTTAGCAACTGAGTAACTGTGAGAGAGCTTATATGATGCTACAAATTCTGGAATAATTATTGTAGCTGTTAAATCCTCATCTCTAGTTATATTAGTGGTTTAGAGACTTCTTCGGGACTAATTCTCCGTGTTTCTGTTGTCATATAGATAAACAGGAAGCTAAAGCGCATGCAAATGACATTTCTACTTATTGTGGAAGGTAAGACAATCAAAAACCTTCTCAGGTCCGTTATAAGGGTCGACTCAGTATCTTGTTCCAGCTTAAAATGCATCAAAGTTATCTAAAATCTATAAGTGATATCTTATCACAGATTGCTGGAGGAAACTGAAGACGAGGTAAAATTTCTGGTTAGCTTTCTCTTAAGTGACGGTTATAGAGTCAAACTAGATTAGTTGATGTTGATGAGTGATTGCAGCTCGGTGAGGAAATAAAGAATGGGTCTCTAAAAGCAGGAGATGTCAGCAAGGTTTTGTGTCAAACTTTAAGTAATCACTGCAGCCAATCAAGGTTAGTACAATAATTTTTCTTCCTATACATGACCTGCCTCGAAACCATGATTGACTCTATTTATCTACTAGAGATCTGATATGGTTCCACATTTTGGTTTCTGAATTCAGCGAAACAGATTCAGAGGATGAGGCGGACGACAATGCAGATGAATTATAGCTCGATCCAATGAAAAGTTCACCGCTTATTTCCCATCAAGTTAAGGTCCCATCTTGGTAGTCATGTTATAGATACATCTATTTACAACTCTTACGTAACTTAGACACCTTTTGGATTCTTAAGTTCTGTCGATACTCCAGTCTAGAAAACTTATTTAGATTGTGGCAAGTGTTCTTTTTTCTCACAAAAACCTAACTTTGCTAGACAATATGAAAGAAGTTTAAATTTTATATTATAATATAGTCGAGGTTTTACATTGGATGATAATCATATTGCCCCGCTGCTGCTGCTTTGTCTGAGCATAGTTTAAAGCATGTCCGTTTTGTCCCTTTAAGTATCCAAATGCCACTCCATTCATGCTCATTGAGAAGGAAGGAAAACATATGCAACCTGACACCAATGTATGAACTGCCTTGGGAGTTAGCTAGCTTCAGACGTAGTCAGAATAAAGTCCCATATAACTGGTATCAAAAGCTCTGGAAATATCAGCTTTAAGTGCAATCCTACTCGAAATAATAACCTTGAAGTTCATATGCAAGGAGGATGTATTCTGGTATCAATATCTTTAACAAATGCTGTTTGGTTAGGAAGAATATGATCTGGAGGCATTTTTGCCAATCTATCTGTGATGATCTGTGTGATAAGCTTATAAATGTTGTTACAGTATGATATGGGGCAAAAGTCTTTCAATGCCTCTGCACCTTACCTCTTTGGAATCAAAACACGTGATGTTACATTGTGTGCAAAGGACATAAATGATGATCAGAAGAATTGTTGAACCGCTTGAATGATTACTGCACATAGCACGCTCCAACTTGCCCCTGAAAATCTCAGTAGTGATGCCATCCGGGCCATGAGCCTTGTTGAGAAGCATTCATAGCATGTAGACTTTGATCACCTTAATTTTATGATTCTCGTTTTCCACCAACACGATGTTGTTTTAGTTGATTTCAAGCATTGTCAATAATTTTTTCTTTTAGCTAGGTTGAAATGCGCAACCTTCCCCTCATGACAAGGTCTTGTATGTATCTATTTGCCATCACGTACAAAGAGTATAATCAATTCCTGGACGTTGAAAACGACTTCTAAAACGAACTCTGACACTTGATGCATGCACGAATGGGGAAAGTGTGCCTCGATTGCTTTTGTGACCAGGTGGCAAATCGGGCAAAACTCATAGGAGAGATGTTGTTTTGTTCATAGGAAATATGTGTGGTCGTATGTACTAACTTATTTGTGGTTTCGCTAACCTTAGGTAGTACTCTTACGATCTTCACTCTTTGCTCTCCAAGGGGAAAAAAAGAATCAATGACAAATGTTGAAGGTGATTTTCTATCATCCATCACGACCCATTGCATCCTAAATATAACCTAAAGAAAGGTAGAATATGTCCGTAGACTAACTCATTTCTGGTAAACGAAGGTAATTTGCATATAAAATTTCCAAGATTTTGACTTCTGAGAGGCGCATAAGTATCCACCACTCGGACTCACGTACGTATGCGTGATCATTAAATGCTTAAGCAAATGTTACATTGATGAACTTCAAATGCGGATGTAATAAAAATGTGTCGTGTTAAGTGTACGTGTAAAACCTACACGGTAGATTTAAGAAGTAAAAAAGGGGGAAAGCAAACAAGTTTCTTTATTGATCTTTGGAGCAAAAACTGATTAATACAAAGGTTTTCACGTTAGTTTGAGGAACAAACTAGTATTTTTGGCAATAATCGAATCTAGGATTCTTTAGAGAGAATTTGCGGATCCCACTTTCAGTTAAAGATTTTCCTTTCTTTTTAAATAAGGGGTAGTCGATTTTAAATATAATTTGTTTCCTTATATCTCGAGCTAGAATTTGATATTTTTTCTCTTTTCTAGGATATGTAACTCATTTTCAAAGATTCGGATCTATCTTCTTTTTATTCCTGTAGGTCAGTGTCAAGCGTGTTAGACTTTCGGCTTGTTGGCCGATCTTCCGAATTGTTCGCCGATCTATTAGCTATTACGCTATTCGGATTTATTCGATGTATTTGGCTTATACCGGGTTAACCGGAGGGGGCTGAATCTCTCTCATACATTAAGGTTTCGAATGGCGATAGCAGTTCAAATGGAGCGGAAAAAGCGGATTGAGTGGTGCAGTGTGGTTCGTACTAGAGAAACTTATTGGGAAAAATGTTATTAAAACCCTGAACTTTCAAATTATGGCATTTTAAACCCTGAACTTTGTAATTGGCCATTCAAACCTCAAGTTTTCGTTGACAATCATTTAAACCCCGATCTTTGTATTGACCACGCCGTATTACCCACACCGTTAAATCCACTGACGGAGCACTTAACACTCTTTAAACCGAGTCGTTAATGATTAAACGGTGTGAATCTTAACTTTGGATCGATCGATCTGCGATTGGATCGATCGTTCTACTGTGATTGAGTTGGTCCGGGAAGAATGATCGATCGATCCACTTATCAGACCGATCGATCGGGCTGATCAGAATCCATCCGTGGAGGGGGATCGATCAATCGGTGTTGGATCGATCGATCTGATGGTGTGGTTTAGCTTATTTTGATTAAACGGTGTGGTTTAGCTTATTTCGATTTCAACTTGTCAAAATTCCCAAATCTTTAACCCTATCCAAATTTCGATATCTCTATTTGAATTTCACCACTTCCTCGTCTTCGCTCTGTTCTCCGTCGTCCAAGTCTTACTCAAACTCAGATTTTATCATTCTCCGATTTGAATCTCGCCGTCTTCGATTCCTAGAAGCTCAACTCCGGTACCGGTCCATGTAGCTTTGTTTTTTGCCCAAATGCCGAATCATATAAGGAAGAAACAAGCACAGATTGGCGCCGGAGAAGATGGTGGATCACTGGATGTCGGCGAATCGTCCTCTGTTCGACCTCCAGCACTGCAACCTCTCTAATCTTCTTCTGTTCGACCTCCATCACGGCGTAGAAGACGATCTGAAATCCCAGCTGAAGAAGATGAAGATGTTGAAGTTGATTTGGTGCATGATGATGAAGATGACTGCCAAGTAGCTGGTGATTCAGACTGTGAAGAGGTTAATGATGCAGATGAAGACCAAGATAGAGACGATAATGAAGAAAATGGTTTAGGAGTTACGGAAGATGCGAACATGAACATTGCAGACGACTTTGCAGAAATTGTTGGAGATGGAGCTCAAAGTGATGATTATAGCGGAGACGATATATGGGATGAAGATAAGATTCCAGATCCTATCTCATCTGATGACGAAGATGAGGTGGAAGATGATGAACAAGACAGAGCAGAGCAAGACCGTAGAGAAAATCCTGATGATCCAGAGCTTTTGATTCAGGTGGAGAAAACTTACAACTCTCCAGACGATTTTAAGCTTGCATTGTTGAGGTACTCACTAAAGACAAGGTACGACATTAAGCTTTATAAGTCTGAGAGTGTTAGAGTCGGTGCTAAGTGTTGTTACATGGATGATAAGGGTGTTGAATGTCCTTGGAAAGTCTACGCATCTTATGAGAGGATGAAACATAAGTTGCAGGTAAGAACTTATCTCAATGAGCACACATGTATCAGGTCAAGTTATTCAAAGATGTTGAAGTGTTCATCAATAACTACGTTGTTTGAGGAAAGGTTGAGACTGAATCCAAAGATGACAAAAATCGACATGGCTGAAGAGATTAAGAGAGAATACAACTTGGAAGTGACTCCAGATCAGTGTGCTAAAGCCAAGACAAAAGTTTTGAAAGCAAGAAAAGCAAGTAGTGAATCCCATTTTGCACGGATATGGGATTATCAAGCCGAGATCTTCAAGCAGAATGAAGGATCTCAATTTGATATCGAGACAATCCCGGGTCCAACCATTGGCAGCAAACAAAGATTCTTTCGTCTATATATCTGTTTTAACTCACAAAAAAAATCTTGGAAACAAACATGTAGACCCATTATAGGATTAGATGGAGCTTTTCTCAAAGATTATGTTGTAGACTATTACACAAGAATAAAGTGGAAAGAAACATACATGGATGGTATCAGGCCTGTACAAGGGGCACAATTGTGGCCAAGGTTGAATAGATTACTTGTCTTGCCACCACCATGGAGAAGAGGAAATCCAGGAAGGCCATCAATGTATGCAAGGAAGAAAGGTAAAAATGAATCCTCCTCATCCTCGAATAAGAGCAAGATGTCAAGGAAAAATAGAGTTATGACATGCTCTAACTGCCAACAAGAAGGCCATAACAAGCAAGGGTGCAAGAATGCAACTGTTTCCCTCTTACCAAAGAGACCAAGAGGTCGACCAAAGAGAAATATGGTTAGTGTGTTTGATTGAAACTCATATTTTTTAATGGTTAGTGTGTTTGATTGAAACTCTCAGAATTTATAATTATGGTTTGTGTTTGATTAAAATAGGAACCAGAAGCTAGCTTATCACAACCTCTCGGCTCACAACCTCTTGGCTCACAACCTCTCGGATCTCAAGATCATCAAGGCCATCAAGCTCATCAAGGATCAGAAACTCAGCAAGGACAAGGACTGGAACGACTTTTATCATGGTTTGAATGCTCACGCGGCTAACTTGTCAAACTCTCGGGTTATGTCAACTTTGGTTCATTATGTTTATGACTCTTATGGTTTTATTTTGTTGCTCTCTCTCGGTTGATGTTGTTCATTATGTTATTCTTTGTTGGTTTAAAGACAAGGATTCTGTTTAGGATCATATTTTGGTTCATTATGTTACTCTTTGTTGGTTTAAAGACAAGATCTTATGTTGTTATTTTGTTACTCTATGTTACATGACCAAACTTTGTTTCATATTTATAACAACCTAGGCGAAGAATCAAAATATCAATCTCAATATGAACATGATTTGGACCATCAGATCGATTTGGACCATCAGAACGATTTGGACCATCTTTTTTTTTTTTTTTATATCGATCGATCGATCCCCCTCCACGGATGGATTCTGATCAGCTCGATCGATCGGTCCGATAAGTGGATCGATCGATCATTCTTCCCGGACCAACTCTATCACAGTAGAACGATCGATCCAATCGCAGATCGATCAATCCTAAGTTAAGATTCACACCGTTTAATCATTAACGGCTCGGTTTAACGAGTGTTAAGTGCTCCGTCAGTAGGTTTAACGGTGCGGGTAATACGGCGTGGTCAATACAAAGATCGGGGTTTAAATGATTGTCAACGAAAACTTGAGGTTTGAATGGCCAATTACAAAGTTTAGTGTTTAAATCGCCATAATTTGAAAGTTCAAGGTTTTAATAACATTTTTCCCGAAACTTATTATACGAAACAAGTGTGATTAGTGCAGTACAAAAGGTACGAAATAATGTATGAATTATGAAAAAAACATGTGATACAATACAATTGTTTGAATGGTATAAAATGCATGTGCATATATAATTTAATAAATATTTTATTAATAAAATGGATTTATATTATTGAAATATAAAAAATTAAAATGCACCTTTGGTTTAATTAGTGATCAAGCAATTTTATATATTATTTATAAAGGATTTATACAAAATTTATTAAATATTAAAAATATTTAGTTTGGAATTTTGTAAAAATATATTTGTTGTTATAATATTAAACATTAAATTCCTAGAAAAAATTAAATTAACACAATACAAAAATAGTATTATGATATTGTTGAAAGAAAATAACTGGATGTATATTGTATACAATGTGAAGTAAGAATTATAAAATAATAGTATTAAACTGTTTATGTAGATAATAAAATGTTTATTAAAGAAAATACTGAAACTAGTTTAATATTTCCAAACAAAGATTATAACATTAAATTAAGGTTAACTAACTACATCAACATAATCTCCTCTTCCTCTTCATTTGTTTTATACATGTGTTTCATATATGTTATGTCAGACTTCGTACCGATTGTATTTTTTATTTTTATCTTTTTTACTAAGTACCAGCTGAGAAAAATGTGTGAATGATAAATATACATTCATAGTCTCACAGTAGCTCTGGGTTTTGGTTTTTTCGAGTCATTCGGTTTGGGTTTTTTTGGGTTTTCGGTTTGTTCGGTATTTAGAAAATCTGCTGATTTGAACCGAATAAATTTTGGTTCGTTTCGGTTCAGAAATCGGTTTATTCGGGTCAGTTATCAAGTTATAGACATGTTCCGAAAAAACTGATTTTTTTTTGTATTTCAGTTAATTTAAACCGAAATAGACCAAAGTGAAGCAAATTTATACAAAAGTCATAATAATACATCATAGAGAAACAATACAAATCTGATTCAAAGTCTAGGAATTAGAAAGGTTTAAAACATGAGATGTGAAGCAATACTAAACAGAAACATCCAAATATCAAGTCTGATTCAAAGAAAACATAAGAGAAGAAGCAACTTATTAAATGAGTCAATGGTGGCTGAATGGTTCCAATTCCATCAATACAAGAAGAAACTCTGATATGCATTCACAAAACATTCATAAATCATAAGTCATAACTTAAGGTTGGTACTTGGTAAACTTCAACAAAATAGAATCTACTTTGTAGTTTCCATCATGTTACCACTCCAAGATAAGTAGATCACTGAGAAGAAGCAGCCATATTGTACCGAGAATCTACACAAGAAACATACTTTCTTAGTTTGTAATAACATACAAGTTGTAGAAGACAAATGGCAAATCAGAAAACAAGTCTTACCAAGTGACTAAAAAAACTCAACTTCTTCTAACATTTGCGCTAAGTTTTCAACCTGTGTTTGAGTCTGATAAGAACTCCGCATCCATTGTTGTATGCAAAGCAATACGTCGATCATATATGGAGTTAAAGAACTCCTATACGGATCTAAGATTCTCCCACTAGTACTAAAAACCTAAGCAAACGTTTGTGAATATTTACAAAGATATGAAAACCAAATAAGGAAACAAATCCCTTGATTGTAGAGAGCTATTCCAAACACCCCCCTCAAGTTAGAGCGTGTAGATCGTAAGTTCTCAACTTGTCGTAAAAATGTATGAACTCCTTGTGGCCTAGAGACTTAGCGAAGATATCTGCCAGCTGGTCTGTGGTGCGAACATACTTGATTTTAATGGTGCCATTTATAATCTCATCACGTGCAAAGTGGATGTCTACCTCTATGTGTTTTGTACGTTCATGTTGAATGGGGCTGCTGCCCAAATGGATGGCATAGTTGCTGTCCGAGTACACTGTCATTGGTTTAGAGTGCTCAAAATCGAGATCGCGGAGAACATGTTTCGGCCATAGAAGTTCCCGTGTGATAAATGCCATTGCATGGTATTTAGCTTCAGCGAAAGAACGACTCACCGTTGATTGTTTGCATGTTTTCCAAGTAGTGGGTGAAGCTCCTAATTGAATGAAATAGCATGTTGTAGACCGGCGTGTAATCGGAGTTGCACCATCCGATAATGTGCAAGTCAGAATCATTACGGAGTAAAATGCCCTATCCCAAGTTGGATTTCAAATAACAAACTACCTTTAAAGCCGCATTCCAATGATCAAGATGTGGTGCTTCATGAATTGAGCTAAGATGTGCATTGCATAAGAAAGATCTGGTCTCGTGACTCCAAGATAGATTAGCCTACCCACAATACGACGATAAGTCGCTGGATCGGGAAGAAGTGGAGAATCAGACCGTGCTAAGGTATGATTTTGTTCCAACAAAAGTAGAGAAGGCTTAGAAGCAAGTAAGCCAGCATCCGATATGATATCCAAGGCATATTTGCGTTGAGATAAATAAATACATGTCTTGTTCCTTGCTACTTCAAGGCCAAGAAAATACTTGAGTAAACCCAAATCTTTCATGTAAAAACATGTAGAGAGATAGCTATTGAAACTCGAAATTTCCTCGTTGTTGTTTCCACTAATCACCAAATCATCAACATATACCAAAACTTGTAAGACATGATCACCCTTCTCATAAGTGAATAAAGAATAATCTGACCTTGATTGAGTAAATCCATATGTCTTCAAAGCAGAAGAAAGTTTAGCAAACCAACATCTAGGAGCTTGCTTTAAGCCATACAAAGACTTGTGTAGACGACATACCAAGTTGGGATTGTCAGATTCAAAGCCTTGCGGAAGTTTCATGTATACCTTGTCTTCTAAATCACCATGGAGGAAAGCATTATGAACATCTATTTGGTGAAACTCATAACCACGAACAGCAGTGATAGCGAGAAATAAATGAATCGTTCCCATTTTGCAACCGGAACAAAATTCTCTCCAAAATCCACACTTTTTTTTTATGATTTCCAAGGACTACTAACTGTGCTTTATAACGTTCCAACATCCCATCCGAGTGATATTTCACTTTATACACCTATTTATTTCTAAGAGCACGCTTACTCGGAGGAAAGACTCTAAGTTAGTTTCAAGAGCTGAAATTTCTGATTTCATTGTTGTATTCCAATACTCATCTTGACACGCTTGTTTATAATACTGAGGTTTAGGAACACTTGAAATAGCTGTCAAATAAGATAGTTGTCGAGGAATAAAACGGGAGCACGAGACATAATTAGCAATAGGGTACCGAGCTTGCAAGAGGTTGGCGGTTGCTGAAGAAGATTTCTTAATCGTGTTGGTGACATATTCTTTAAGTTTTGTTGGTTACTTTTTCTGACGATGCCCGCGGCCTCGGATCTCAGCTTCTTGTTGCACTAGTGCAGGTGGAGGAGGAACCGGTGCAGCAACTGTTTTCAGCGAGGGGAAGAGCAGAAGATGATGAAGCAAGATCAAAAACGGTATCGTTAGTTTCGTCTTGAATCAGTTCAGCATCTGTAGGCGCATCAGTTGTTATAGGAGGATCAGGGGATGTTTGAGTATCATTTGGTGTGGCGTTAAAACATAGATCATCATCAATAACATGACCAAGAACTGAAGAGGAGACCAAAACTGAATCATTCGGAATAATTGAAGGACTTACAACAGCAAACGGAAATTCTTGTTCGGAGAATACCACATTGCGGGAAAAAAAAACTCATGGCGTTGGAGATCATAGAGACGCCAACCTTTTTTTGTATAAGGGTAGCCAATGAAAGCGCATCGACGAGTGCATGGTGAAAACTTGTCCCCGCCATGTTTTTGATTGTGAGCGTAACAAAGAGCTCCAAAAACACGAATATGACCATAAACCGGTGGCCTTGTATATAGTTTTTCATGTGGTGTGAGGGTAGCCAATGAAGGCGCATCGACGAGTTCGTGGTGAAAACTTGTCCCCCCCCCATGTTTTTGATTGTGAGCGTAACAAAGAGCTCCAAAAACACGAATATGACCATAAACCGGTGGCCTTGTATATAGTTTTTCATGTGGTGTGAGACCGTTGAGAACTCTGCTTGGTGTGCAATTTATAAGATAAGCAGCCGTGAGGATACACTCAGCCCAAAACTCGATAGGCATATAAGCTTGAAACCATAGTGCCCGTGCTACATTCAATATATGCCGATGTTTACGCTCGACAAGCCCATTTTGATGCGGTGTGCCGACACGCTAAGTGTCATGACGAATACCATTTTGCAAAAAATAATCTCGTAGATACAAATTCACTGCCATTATCGCTTCTAATCGTTTTAACCTTAGCCTCAAATTTTCGATGGACTAGAGCTAAAAAAATTTTCAAATGAGTTTGTGTCTCTTTCTTTTCTACCATCAAATAAATTCACACACCACGAGAATAATCATCTACAATAGTGAGGAAGTAGCGAGCACCCGAATGAGCCAGTGTACGATAAAGTCCCCAAACATCGCAATGAACCATTTCAAAAATAGCACTTGTTTTATTATCACTAATAGGAAAGTTGCATCGATTTTGCTTCGCACGAAGACAAATATCACAAGACTTGTGAATTGAATCACTACAATGGGAAGAATCTAAAACTAAAAGAAATTTTAAAACTTAAGTAGAAGGATGGCCCATCCTTCGATGCCATAAATCTAACGTATCCTCTGTTTTGGCGGCAAGAGTTCCCACACTCTCCATGCCTCTAAAAAAACTCCCCATTCTCTCGTCTACCAATCGCAACCACCGTTCTCGTAGTGGGGTCCTGGAGAACAAGAAGACGATCAGCAAGCTGCGCAACACAATAATTTTCATCCATCAACTGCCCTAGAGATATCAAATCTGTTTGCAAACCCTCAACAAAAAATACTGACTTCATAACCAAATCTGGACCAAAGTAGATGTCCCTTCTTGAATAGTTACTCGTTCTCTACCATCAACTAGTATAACAAAAACCGGTGGAATACTACAGAGTTGTTCCACTTTTCTGGTCATGTGGTGCGTAGCACCAGTATCCAAGATCCAAGAAGGAGTAGGAGATAAAGAATTATTACCAGTTAAAGTTTGAGAACCACTAGGTGGAGTGGGAGTAGGCGGAGTGTTGAGAAACGATTTAACTGCCTTCCATTGGTCATCTGTAAGCTCAGCCATAACATCTCTATCCCTGTCCGTGATTATATAGTTCGAATGGTCAACAGAACTAGAAGTGCCCACTGCATTTGCAGGAGATGGCGCATTAGAGCCGCCACGACCGGAGCTTCCACCATTGTTGTAACTACCTCTGCCTCATCCACGTTATATGATTGGTTTTGATTTTCGACGATCTCCCCATCATTCTGGGTAGCCATGGACAGTGAAGAAGTTGTCGGAGATGTGACCAGTACGATTGCAATGCTTATATACAATCTCTCGACCATCATCAAAGCGACTTCTGCCGCGAGAGTCGTCGTAACGAAGACGTGTTTGCATTGAGAAAGCTGTGACGTCTCTTTTACTTTCACGAGCTCTATTATTCATCTGCAAATCCTCCTCTTGTCGAACTAGATTATAAGTTTCTTCTAAACTCGGCAAAAGGACTCGTAAAGTGAGAGCAGAACAAACCGAGCCAAATAAGGTTTCATCTAAGCCATAGAGGAATTTTTCCACTTTGTCTTCCTCCCTATCCTTCTCTTGTTGTGTTGCTAACTTCCTCCATATCCTTCTCTTGTTGTGTTGCTAAATCGTAAATACACCTGCCACACTTGCAGACACGTAAGGGGTGATAACTGGCAACATTATCCCAAATCTTCATCAAACGTCCGTAGTATGCTTCAACAGAGAGACTCCCTTGCTTGCAGTTTGAGAGATCATATTTGATTTTTTGATTATTCGGTCCACTGCTAACTGAATATCTTTTCTGAATGTGCTCCCAAAGATCACGCGCCTCTGGACGGTGAGATAAATTTGAACGAAGCTCATCTTTATGCAAGACACCAACAGAGCATTGATTGGAGTCCAGTCTTCAATCAGGTGATTCGTTAGTAGGTTTGGTGATTGTTCCATCCAAAAAAACAAACTTCTTCCTCTATTGAAGGGCCGTCTTGAAAGAACATGACCATTCATCTTAGTTCCAGCCATTGAGAAGCGGATAAGAGATGGTTGAACCCCGATTGTCTGCCGAAGTAAGATCATAAGGCGATATCGTACGCCTATGTTCAATTCGAGTCACTGTGTTCCAAGGAATATTGGTTGAGCCATTAGGATTTGTCATTCCTAATCTGCTAAATAATTTTTTAGAGAACATGCTCTGATACCATTTCAAGTTTCATGGGCTTCCAACTCAAAACCAATTAGCAATGAGTGGAGTGGTCCATATCCCTTATATATTATTTGGTCCCTTTTCATATTTTTGACGTGGGATCTTCCTCCACACGCTCCTCGAGATAATGGCTCTTTTAGCCATTAACCTCGACATAATCCATCACGCCCCCTCGAGATAATGCTCTTTTAGCTATTTCGAGAATTGAGCCTTCTTTTGGGCCATCAATTAGGGGGTGATCAGGCCACATTTCGGGCCAGATTTACGGGCCGACGTGTGTTTCAGGCTCTGCTACCATGTCAAAATCAATCTAGAAGAAGAGGGAGGTTGTATTGGTTTTAAGGTATTTTCTGTATATTCATAAGTGGATGCCATAAGGCTATATATACAAAACATATATATGAGAAGACTTAAAAGCCTAAGCAAACGTTTGTGTATATTTACAAAGATGAAAACCAAATATGGAAACAAATCCTTTATTTGTAGAGAGCTATTGCAACAAGGTTTGGTTCCTTTATGTGAGTTTCTATAAGGCAAGTGAGGGGGCACATTGATTCTGGGCAGACCAAATCCATTCCCTACTCGCTATCCCAAGGTCCAACAAGAAGAGAAAACTCACCCTCCTCTCCTAGCATGCCACGATCTACCTCCTCTAGGTTGAACAGAACTCTCGCTTGCACTAGAACACATTCAAATCGCCAGAACTCGTTCTCTCCTCCATTGACCTCCTAGTCTGGAACAGAATCGCAAGTCTTCGTCATCTAATCGCAAGTCTTCGTCATACATTTTAACAAAAAAAATAGATGAATATTTGAGTTGCCATAGATGAATATTTGAGTTGCCAAAACTATCACTCTTTTCAAAAAGGCTGAACAATGAATCCAAATTTTCTCGCTTTTGCTATTTTAGTTCCTAGATGTTTGTTTATTTACATATTTTTCTTCTAACTTTTGAATCGATCATAAATTTTCATAAAATTAGAGTTTCAAAACTTTAAGTTTCTTCCAACTTTGGTCTATAGTATTTTTACGTTACTCAAATTTATGAGTAACTTTTTTTTCATTTTTTTTGTCATTTTATTTTATTATGAAACCATTGAAAAAAATATATGATGAGATTGAAACAAATTAAGACCCTACATTACATGGAAGTTATATGTATTTTTTATATATTTCGGAAGAGTAACGAGTATTAATGCTCAATCCTAATTATTATGGAAATGTATACTCACATATTGGACCACCTTGATTTACCTATAATAAGAACAAAATAACGTAACATTTTAGTTGTCAAGAGTCAAGTCCTTGTGAACCAGTAATTTAAAAAAAAAAAAAGAAAGAAAAGAATCAATTGCTGAGATACTCTTTATTAAACGTATTTTTTTTAGAATTATTTTAAATATAAAAAATGAGTAGATTACAAAAAACCCAGACTATGTTCATATAATTTACAGATTCAACCATCTATTATCCACCCAGATAATAACCCAATTGGATCATCCATTCACTTTTTTATTTACTATTTTATCTCTTCTTTCTCCTTTTTTTCTCTTTCCTCTTCGTCTTCTTCTCTTCTATCTTATTCTCAGCTATAACAAATGTGAAAATTTCAGATTCTATGATTTTTCTTCTCTGTTTAATTGGATTATCTACTAATTGCGCTTGTAAAACTCCAAAAACCCTCTTTTCTCTTTTATTTTTCCCCTCTCTATTTGTGCTTTGTTTCTTCACGTGTCTCACTCTCTTCATCGCTTCCTCTGGCCACGAGATCGATGACCTTCCAAGACTCTCGCTTGACCTCTTCAAACCAGGTCCTAACCCCTTCGCTCCGTCTCGGACTCATTTATGAAACACTAACCAACCAAATTAAAATCAGATTTGCCAAACCGAGATGGCATCATCCACCATCGACTCCTTTCGTTGATGGGTCATCATCGTCATCATCGACCAACATTGAATCTCGGGGACTCACCGTGACAGCGGATCGTTTTTGAGTAGTCCCGAGATTTGTCATCTTTGTAATCACATCTTAGAAAAAATTTCTTGCTTAACAGAGCATGGTGTCTTGTCTTATCCACGAAATCAGAGAAGCGATGTCGCTGACAATGACGACTATCACGAGTTTAAGAGAGGACTGAGTGGAGAGGGAGAGACACGGCCAAAGATAAGAGTCGTCTCGTGTTAACAACTTCCGGAGAAGCACGGTGGCCATGGCGCGACCTTCGGTGCTGCTTCTGGAACCACTGTCTCTTATGTTTCTGATCTTGATGGACCTGTAAGTCATGAAGCCTATTACCACTCGATGATGTTTTCTTCTAACAAATAGTTCTCAGGTCATAACTCGATGTAAGGCAGGGTGTTAGAGTGGTGATCCTGTCATATACCAATTCTCGTCTTAGCTCCATTCTAAGGAAGGTTGAGCCCACATTGGTCGAATTAAAAATTAAATAAACCATCTTTATACATAAAATAAAACAATTAAACTACAACTATAGGGATGCATGGATGCTAGGAAAAAAAGAAGTCGACATATACTTGGTATAACTAGTATAAAACTAAAATTTTTTGGTTTAATGGGGACCACACATGGATTTTGACTAGTTGAAACTTGTAAATCTGAGATATTGTGGGGACCACGCACATGAAAATTAAAATGATAGTTTTGCCTAGTAATCCTGTTTTACCAAAAATCACACAGTTTAACTTTTGCCATTTTTTTTAGTTTTTTCTGTTTAACCACCTTCAAACAATTTTTTTTTAGTTTTACCAAATACTATATGATTTATAAATCTAGCCCAAATATTTTCATGATCTAATATGTTTCGATAGACATTATATGGATCTCATGAAATAAAAGTTTGTTAATATTAACAAAGTTATCATAAAAGTATAAGGGTTTATAATATGGAAGTTGTTATGTATCTTATAAGCAATTATGAAATTTATTTATTTTACTTTGTTTAGTAATTAATATATATAAACTTATGGTTGTTTAGCAAAAACCATTATCAAATATATAATCGTTTGGTAGGATATTTCGTAAAAACATTTGTTGTTATTTTTTTGGATATTTTCTTAAAAATAAGTATGAGTTTTTCTAGTTTTTCCAGTTTTACTTACGAAATACATAAATAAACAAATCAGAGCTACCTATTTAAAAAAAATTTGTATGAAAAATTTATGAATATTTTTTAAAACATATTAAATTACAATTTAAATATATTCAATAATTTATTTATAAAACTAGTAACAAACAAAATTATAATTGTATTAACTAATATAATATTAATCTATTATTTTATATTAACCGTAAGTAATATCAATGAAAAATAAAATTAATAAAATTTAAATATATGCATAATGGAACTTGATGTATAGATTACTAAGTAAATTGTTTATAAATTACTTTTTTACTTCTTTTTTTTTTACTAAGTAAAAAAGTAACTTATAAACAATTTACTTAGTAATTTAAATCATGCAATATTTGATTTAAAAATAAAATTTTACACTAATACTAAGTTGACATGTTTATGAAAGAGAATGAATTCTCTCATGTGGAGCCGGCCGAGTATGTGTTTTGCTTAGAAAATATTTGGAGAGGTGTGGAGTGTTTTTATTGGTGAAGAATAAGGGTAAAATGGAGAAAACAAGTTTCATTAAGAAGGAGGAGTAAAGTGGATCATTTTGGAGTAGAGTAGATTTGAGAGTATGCACATTAGAGTATCTCAGTCATTCGCCTTTAAGAAAATCATATTTATCATGTGCTCAAAAAAAAAAAAAAAAAAAAGAAAGAGAGAAAAGAAACAGGTTGAAACTTGAAAGGTTTATTTTTCAAAATCCTAAACAAGTAAAAGAAACAATAAATATAAGGACAATTGGAAATAAAAGAGTTGTAAAAAAAGTTTTGTCCATATACACCTTAATTTCTAAATTGTTACTTTGGACAAATCTACCCCTATATCAAAATTTTAACAATTTTAAGAAGAAAAAACCAAAAAAACATGTTGATAGACATGTTTAAAGAAGATTTAGTGAAATTTTTTTTTTGATTTGGTCGCATATAAATAGGTTTTTAGATCTTCCGAAAAGTGTAGAATTCGTTTTCTAAATTTTTTGTCTGTTCAAAAACCTTTAGAATATGTATTCTACGCATTGTACATGTTCTGAAAATTTTAGAACAGATATTTGTTCTAAAATTTTAGAATACATGTTCTACAAAATTTGGAACTCGTATTCTGCAAATTCTCTATGTTCTACGAAATTTAGAATACGAATTCTACGATTTACTCAATATTCTACAAAATTTGATTTCCTTAAAACTAGTAACCGAATCTACAAATAAGGAAAGTAAATTTATTTTATGTAAATCGAATATATTCTTTAACATTTTTGAATCTACTACACCCTTTTTAAATAAATACATTATATATTACAAAATATATATATTTAAAGAAAATATTTTGTATATGAAATATTCTTCAAAATATATATTATGTATGTAAAAAATAAAAATAAAGCAAATATATGTAGGTCATATTTTCAAATCAATGTAAAAAAGTGGTTTTAAATGTATCCAACATTACAATATTAATAAACCAGCTTTTAAACACTATTTAAACCATTATAAGTTATAACTTTATTTTGTAACATATAAAACATAAATTTAAAGATATTTTTTTTTGTAATATATACTGTATTTATTTTAAAATAGGTGTAGTAGGTTTTATATAAATGTTTTGTCCAAAATTGTACTCTACATAACTTTTGTTTTTAGATTTTTGTTCATTAATATTTAAAAAGGCATCGGCAAGAAAGAAGTGAAAATAGGTTTTAAGAATTTTTATTTTTATTTTTTAATGAAAGATTCTATATGAATAAGAGGTTTAAAATATGAAATATGATTAAAATTTAAAATTTTGTTATATTATTCTTATTTATAATTAAAGGCATAATGAATTTTTGATTATTATATAACATATTCTACCAAATCCTAACTAAGTGACATTTACAAAAATAAACATTCTTTTTTTCTAATTTTCTCATAAATATATATTAAAAAAAAAAAAAGGAGACACGTTCATGTGTCCTTCCTCACTTCTTTGAAGAATATGAGGTTGGGATTAATCTCAATTCATCAGCGAATCTGATTCTGTCACTTTGTTCTTTCCTCTTTCTTCTCCTTCTGCGATCCTTCTCTCTCTCTATCTCTCTTCCTTCCTTCCTCAATATTTATATTTGGTTCATTTTTTTTCATTAGTAGTTGCAGAAGCTTCATATGCCACAAAAATAAAAGGTACAGCTCACTAATTTTAATCATTCGATCCAGACATGTAAACATTTTGCTGCCTTCCATTTCTGGGTTTTACTTTGGTCCTACTGAATCACACCAATCATCATCCGATTGGTCCAATTTTCTACTTCTTGAAATATAACATATTTTACTTTCATGTCTTTGTCAGAGATGAAGCAACTCTGGGCTTTGTTGTTCTTGTCTTGGCTTTTTGGAAAAGGGTGTTCTGGGAATCCAAAAGTTGTGAAAATTGGTTCAATATTCAGTTTTAATTCAGTAATTGGCAAAGTTGCTAAGATTGCGATTGATGAAGCAGTGAAAGATGTTAATTCAAATCCGGACATTCTCAGCGGAACAAAGTTTTCGGTTTCGATGCAGAACTCTAACTGTAGTGGTTTTATGGGCATGATTGAAGGTAACCTGAGTTGAGACCAGCTTTTGTAATGTTTTGGATGTTACCTGTTATTTGACTCGAGTTTGTTTGTTGTTGTAGCATTGAGGTTTATGGAGAAGGATATAGTTGGGATTATAGGACCACAGTGTTCTGTAGTTGCTCATATGATATCTCATATGGCGAATGAACTACGTGTGCCTCTTCTCTCATTTGCTGTAACCGATCCTGTAATGTCGCCACTACAGTTTCCGTATTTTATTAGGACGACTCTGAGCGATTTATACCAAATGGACGCTATTGCTTCCATTGTTGATTTTTATGGTTGGAAAGAAGTAATTGCTGTGTTTGTTGATGATGATTTCGGAAGGAATGGTGTGGCTGCGCTTAACGATAAACTTGCGAGTAGGAGATTAAGAATCACTTACAAGGCTGGTTTACATCCTGACGCTGCTGTGAATAAGAACGAGATCATGAACATGCTTATCAAGATCATGTTGCTTCAGCCGAGGATCATTGTGATTCATGTCTACTCGGCACTGGGTTTTGCGGTTTTTAAGGAGGCTAAGTATCTTGGGATGATGGGAAATGGGTATGTTTGGATTGCTACGGATTGGCTATCCACCACACTCGACTCTTCCTCTCCGCTGCCGTCTGAACGATTGGAAACTATTCAAGGTGTTCTTGTTCTGCGTCCGCACACGCCTGATTCTAGTTTAAAACGGGAGTTTTTCAAGAGGTGGCGTAACATTTCTGGTGCTTCTTTGGCTCTTAACACATATGCTCTCTATGCTTATGATTCTGTTATGCTGTTAGCGCGTGCTTTAGATAAGTTCTTCAAAGACGGTGGGAATATATCGTTTTCTCATCACTCAATGCTTAATACCTTGGGAAAAAGCGGAAATCTCAACCTGGAGGCGATGACTGTCTTTGATAGTGGAGAAACTCTGCTTAAGGATATCCTTGGAACGCATATGGTTGGTATAACAGGACAGCTTCAGTTCACTCTAGAAAGGTCTCGCACCCGCCCAGCTTATGATATTATCAATGTAGCGGGAACCGGTGTTCGCCAAATAGGCTACTGGTCAAATAATTCGGGTTTATCAACCGTATCACCCGAGTCACTCTACACAAAGGGTCAACCAAATATGTCTTTTGGTACAACAAGTCCGAAACTAAGGCATGTGATTTGGCCGGGAGAAACATTTACAAAACCTCGCGGATGGGTTTTCTCTAACAATGGGAAAGAGCTCAAGATCGGCGTGCCTCGTCGCATCAGTTACAAGGAGTTTGTGTCACAGATTCGTGGAACAGAGAATATGTTCAAAGGGTTCTGCATTGATGTCTTCACAGCTGCTGTGAACCTTTTACCGTACGCAGTCCCTGTCAAGTTTATTCCTTATGGAAACGGAAAGGAGAATCCGAGCTACACGCATATGGTTGAGATGATAACAACTGGTGTGAGTGCCTATTATACATTCTTTCTAATAAAAGTTGTTTTAGCGTTATGATTTTTTTTTCTTCCCATTTCTCATTACTTTTAAAATGGAATTACTGCAGAATTTTGATGGCGTAGTAGGTGATATTGCCATCGTAACAAACCGGACAAAGATTGTAGATTTTACACAACCGTATGCAGCATCTGGATTAGTTGTTGTTGCTCCCTTTAAGAAACTGAATTCAGGAGCTTGGGCTTTTCTTAGACCTTTCAATCGACTTATGTGGGCAGTCACGGGTTGCTGCTTTCTCTTTGTCGGCATTGTTGTTTGGATCTTGGAGCATAGGACTAATGATGAATTCAGAGGCCCGCCTAAGAGACAATGCATCACAATTCTCTGGTCAGTTTACTATAATTCAGAGTAGCAAAGAAAGAATAAGTCCCACTTATCTTGTTGGAGGTCGATTAACTTCATGTTTTCGTCGGCTGATCCAATTGTCATTTGTTTGATATCTGCAGGTTTAGCTTCTCGACCATGTTTTTCGCGCATAGTACGTGAAAGAAAAATGAAAAGAAAACTTACTGTGGCCCTGGTGATTGCTGGCTTTTGACTGACACTGAGTCTTTCCCTTGGGTTTGGCAGGAGAGAACACAGTTAGTACACTTGGGCGGTTGGTTCTGATCATATGGCTATTCGTTGTACTAATAATCAACTCGAGCTACACGGCTAGTCTTACATCGATTCTGACGGTTCAGCAGCTCTACTCATCCATCAAGGGAATTGAAAGCCTTAGAGAAAGGGATGATCGGATAGGGTACCAGGTGGGTTCATTTGCAGAGAGTTATTTGAGGAATGAACTCAACATATCCGAGTCACGGCTCGTCCCACTTGGAACACCTGAAGCCTATGCCAAGGCTCTAAAAGATGGACCAAGCAAAGGAGGCGTTGCCGCAATTGTTGATGAGCGTCCCTATGTCGAACTCTTCCTCTCCAGCAACTGCGCCTATAGGATCGTCGGTCAAGAGTTCACCAAAAGCGGCTGGGGATTTGTAAGTATAAAGATATTGTTACCATTTGGTTTGAAAAGTTTTGTTTTCTTATGCTCATTTCAAAAGTATGAATGGTTTTACATAGGCATTTCCTAGAGACTCTCCTCTAGCCATAGATCTATCAACAGCGATCTTAGAGCTGGCAGAGAACGGAGATTTGCAGAGGATCCACGACAAATGGCTAATGAAGAACGCATGCACTCTAGATAACGCAGAGCTTGAATCAGACAGGCTTCATCTGAAAAGCTTCTGGGGACTGTTTCTCATATGCGGAGTTGCGTGCCTCCTCGCTCTCTTCCTCTACTTTGTTCAGATCATCCGTCAGCTCTATGAAAGGCCAAGTGATGACGCCGTTGCGAGAGATCAGCAGCAAAATCATGACTCTTCCTCTATGCGCTCTACTCGTCTACAGAGATTCTTGTCCCTCATGGATGAGAAAGAAGACGTGTCCAAGTCCGTAAGCAAGAAGAGAAAGATCGATGGATCAGTGAACGATACTTCAGGATCGACAAGATCACGAGGATTCGACAGAGAAAGAAGCTTCAATTCGGTAAACCCATTAGATTGAAAATGTAGTTACCGAGACGTGTACAATATTTTTTTAAGGGAATTTAATGAAAAATAATTCTCAACTTTACCTAAACTATGCTTTTAGTAAAAAAAATACAAGAACTAAAAACTATTAATAAATTTAACCTTCTGTTCACATAAATTTTTAGCTTTTAACTATTTTTGTTTAATAAAATTAATTGTTGTTTTAAATGAAATAAGATAACATGACATTTCTTTGGATATTTAATGATTTTTAAAAAAAAAACTTTTACGACATGATTTGGATATCCGATAAATAATCTGATATGGACGAAACGTAACGAATAGCTAATACCCTTATTCTAAAAATCTCTGCCTAGACCCGATTACTCCTTACTTAGTCGGTAGACCCACTCCATCTGCCTCGATTAATGAGTAATCCCTTTAAAAATCAGTCATCCGATTACTTTTCACCTAACCCGATTACGTTCCATCTAACCCGATTACTTTTCGTTTAATCTTACATATTTCGATTATTTTTGAATTGCAAGTATATAACAATTTTTTTTTGTTATTCGGACTTCTAGATAGAGAGTTTGTGATGTTAAACAATAACTTATGTTCATAATTTTAATGAAAATATAAAAATTATGGGGTTAAGAATATGCTTTTATGTGTTTGCTGCAATTTTGAAAACAATATTATATAAGAAATTAAGTATAATGGATTAACATGTTTCAAAAGATAAATCAGCTCTAAAACTAGTCCCCGATTATTCCTTATTTAATCTTTGATTTTCATGCTAGGCGATCGTCGGGCACTCAGGATGGGCCTACCAACTAAGAGAGGCTCAAAGTGGGTCTAGCGACTAAGAGGGGAGTAATTGGGTCTTGGCGGAGATTTTTAGAACATGGGTATTAGCTATCCGTTACGTTCCGTCTATATCAGATTATTTAATGGATATCTGATACGTGCCGTCAAAGTTTATTTTTTTTAAATTAAATTCTCCTAAAAACAAATGTTTTGTTGTTTTTTTTCATTTAAAACATTTTCATAGGCGGATGATTAAATTTATTAACGATTTTTAGTTCATGGAGTTTTTTACTAAAAAAATAGTTCATGATTAAAAAATGGAACGTCACAAAGTTGAGGGGAGTTTTCATTAAATTTACTTTTTAAACTAATTATAATTTTTCAAACTGTATTCCTAATTATGGCGAGAAGTGTTTACATAAAATGGACAACTGTAAAATGCAATTGAATTTTATTCTACTAGTACTGTATATAATATGAACATCGCACAAACTTCTAGCAACCACACAGTAACATAGGACTAACGATTCTGAAACGTCGAACGAAACCAGATCATGACATCAAATGATATGGGACCATAAGGTTGGTCTCTCTTTCAGAGTTGAGAGAGAAGGCCACGACATTACCAATCCTCATCCAATCCCTTCACCAAATAATTTTTTTTTTTTCCATTTTGGACAGACCAAAACAATGAAACCTATCAACAATAATAACCACACAAACCCCAATTCAACCCTCATCTTCCTTATCCTTCTTCTGGGGACCCAAAAAAGCATCTTCATGGCAGGAGAATATTCCGGTGTTCGAACATGCAGCTTCTCGCTGAACTCGAAGCTTTAAGTGAAAACCTTTACCAAAAACCTCAGGTTTCAGTCGGAAACAAGAGAACCGACTCTCTTGCTCTCCCACACAGTTCAGTTCCGTCTCTTGTTACCTCTGCCGATGAAATGAGTACATCACGACCTGAGGAGCTGCAGTATCAAAGCTGCAGGCTCGTCGTTTGTCATTGTCTCAGTGGAGGTCGAGACCGAAGCTTGAGGTAGAGGAGGAAGAGAATGTGACTCAGAACAACAAGAATGTCAAGAAACCAGAGGAGTCGTCATGGGAATCGGGTGCGAAGGACGAGAGAAAAAGGATATGGAATTGGAAGCCGATTCGAGGGCTGGTTCAGATTGGAATGCAAAAGCTGAGCTGTTTGTTATCAGTGGAGGTCGTGGCGGTGCATAATCTTTTCGGCGTCCATAAACGGTCTACGCCTTGAAGTTTGCGTTAGAAAGAAGGAAATGAAAGATGGTGCCGTTCAGACGATGCCGTGTAGGGTTTCATAGGGTTCTACGGATTTTGAAGAGACGTTTTTCATCAAGTGTAATGTGTACTACTCACGGGCGAACGGGAAAGGTGGTCCGACGAAGTTCGAGGCTCGTCCGTTTTTGATTTATCTCTACGCGTGGACGCCAAGGAACTGGAGTTTGGAAGGCACGTGGTGGATTTGAGCGAGTTGATTCAGGAGTCGGTGGCGAAGATGAGTTACGAAGGAGCTAGGGTTAGGCAATGGGATATGAGTTGGGGGATTTCAGGGAAGGCTGAGGGAGGTGAATTGGTTCCTAAATTAGGGTTTCAGATCATGCAGAAAGACGGTGGAGCTGGGAATTACAGTAAACAAGGTGAATGGGATAAAATGGAGCAGCAAACTCAATAATTTCTCCGGTTCTTCGGGTGAAAGCAATCGAAGACGTCGTTTAGCGTTCCAAGCCCAAAGATAACGACCCGGAGAGAGGCGTGGACACCAGCGAGTGGCGCAGAGCCATGATCAGATGTTCAAGTGATGGAGCATTTGAATCTGGAGGAACCTGAGGAGAAACCGGTTCAGAAATCAGAGGAACAAAAACAGAGAGCTGAAAATGATCAGAAGGAACCGGATTTTGAAGTTGTGGACAAAGTAGTCGAGTTTGATGACGACATGGAACTGAGAAATCTGATGGAACCATTGGTGAAAGATCGGTTGAGATGAAGGAACAACATGTTAATGTTGATTATCGTCGTCACATAATGAGACTTACTGAGCTTGATTCGATTGCAAAAGCAGATCAAAGCAGATCAAAGCGCTTGAATTGATGTTGAAAGACGAGAGTGATGGAGGAGGGGGCAGTCAAACAGAGTCACAAAGGCTAGATGAAGAGGAACAAATACTAGAAGCCAGATCATTGACTGGAGTCGAACTGTTTCATAGAATGGTGAGTTTGGGTGACGAATTAGAGTCGAAAATATCTTTGCTAATGGCCATAAACGAGCTAATGGGGAAAACAGGGGAGCAAGTGGCTTTCAAAGGACTAGCATCAACGATTATACAGTGAAGGAACAAAGAGCGAGCAAACACAAGCGTAGAGCGGACTGTTGCAGCCCTTAAAACGATGACTAGATATTGACTGGAATCTGGAACGTGGGGGAGAATCCATTGACGTCGGCAAAGGAGATTTTAGCCGTCTCTTTACAGAAACTAGAAGAAATGGTGATTGAAGGACTAAAGATTCAAGCTGACATGGTGGAGGATGATGCTCCTTTTGAGGTTTCCACTGTGAAAGGCCAGCATAATCCACTCGAATCGATCATTCCTCGACAAGTGGCAAAAAGAGAATCGCAAGCAAAAAAGCTTACGGTTTTGGCGATAGTACAACTTCGGGACCCGACAGGGAGATAATATTGATCAAGAAATAAGAGAGCCATCCGTATGGACGTCCGTACGTCCGTACGGTTTTTTACAAGGCCGAACTCGAGATTGAGGGCCGAACTAGACAAGGCCGAACTAGATTGGTCCGTACGGTTTTGTACAAGGCCGAACTCGAGATTGAGGGCCGAACTAGACAAGGCCGAACTAGACAAGGCCAAACTCGAGATTGAGGGCCGAACTAGACAAGGCTGAACTAGACAAGGCCGAACTAGACAAGGCCGAACTAGACAAGGCCGAACTAGATTGGTCCATACGGTTTTGTACAAGGCCGAACTAGACAAAGAAACAAGTTGAATTGTAGCCGTTGGGCGCGTGGAAGCCACCACCGTGGTGTGGACCACTCCACTCTCTCTCCGGTGTGGACCACTTCACTCGCTCCCACTCTCCCCCTTGGATGGCTGCGCTTTCTCTTTCTCTTTTAGGGATTCTTGTAACCTAGTTGCTAGACTATTTAAAGCCACACACTTGTAATCTCACTCCCTTAATGAAAATCGAAAATTCTTTGTGCCTCCTTCTCTCTTGTTCATCTTTATTCTTCACTTTTCTCCATTATTCTTCACTAAAATCAACAGATAAGAGGTGGTGGGAGGGACGGTGGTGGTAGTGGTGCAAGCAGAAGAGGAGGAAGAAAAAGGGATAAAGGTGGGAAGGTTGCACACTAGGGGAGTGAAGAGAGATGCGCCAGAGAAGAGGAGGCTCACGGCGGCGCAATGGCTTGTGGAACACGGAATGTGGAAGAAAGTGAAGAAGAAAAGTAATGTAAAGAAGAAGGAGAAGGAAGAATGAAATGTTGTTGAGCTTGTCATCTAGAGTTATGGCGGACATGTGGCTCAAATCTATAAGGAACCTTGATGTGAAATTGCATAGCTGATCTTGGAGATTTTCATACTAAATAGTAAGATGCATCTGTTTATCTATGTTTTGTATAATATTCAAGAGCTTCAAAGTACCCACAATAAACGATAGTTATATGTCTTGTACCAAATTTTCGAAGTCAACGTCAAGAATTGTTTTTCCATAACTGAAATTTTTTTCCATTAATACTAAATACTCAGTTTTATTTTGGGAAAAAATCCTAAAAATACACTAATTTTAATTTCTGTAGATAAAAAATACATGGACTTTTAGCGTTATCCAAATAATACATGAATTGTTTTAAACTAGGAATTTAATATACAAAGTTTCAAAATTTTAACTTTTTCCAAACGATGCTAACGGACATGCTGACGGACGTTAAATGCAATCAGCACGTGGTTTAAAAAAGACTTTTTGCCCTCTTGGAATAAAATCTGAAAAAACACCAACTTTAATTTCTATAGATAAAAAATACATGAACTTTTCGCTTAGCCAAATAATACATGAATTTTTTTAAATTGGGAATTTAATACACGAGATTTCGAAATTTTAACTTTTTACAAACGACGCTAACGTACCAGCTTACGAACGTTAAATGCAATTAGCACGTGGTTACAAAAGACTTTTTTCCCTTTGATATTAGTAAGATTTACATAGTTTCTATGTCAGATTCCTTAGGTTTAAGTCCATTTCTTAGCTAGTTTTACCACATTTGCATTAGTTTAATTCTCATTTTGTCTTGGTCATGCCTATTAGCAGTTTAGGTTAGTCTACGTTTGCATATGTTTTTGTGCTTCTTATTAGATGTTTTGGAGTTTGGAGATCGACTTCGATGATGGATTTGAAAGGAAGGAGAGAAAGAACTATGCACTTGAGGAGACTTGGAGTTGCGAGGAAACTCGAGAACGAAGAGAAGGCCGATGTCTATGATCAAAAGTCTAATTGCACTTAACGTTCGTAAGCAGGTCCGTTAGCTTCGTTTGTAAAAAATAGTCTTTTAACAACGTGATAATTGCACTTAACATTCGTACGTAGGTCCGTTAGCGTCGTTTGTAAAAAGTTAAAATTTTGAAACTTTGTGTATTAAATTCCCAATTTAGAACAATTCATGTATTATTTGGGTAAGCTAAAAGTTCATGTATTTTTTGTCTAAAGAAACTAACGTTGGTATATTTTTTGGGTTTTTTTTCCAAGAGGGCAAAATAATCTTTTTAAACCACGTGCTAATTGCACTTAACGTCTGTCAGCAAGTCTGTTAGCGTTGTTTGGAAAAGTTAAAATTTTAAAACTTCATGTATTAAATTTCTAATTTAAAACAATTTATGTATTATGTGGGTAACGCTAAAAGTTCATGTATTTTTTGTCTATACAAATTAAAGTTGGTGTATTTTTAGGGTTTTTTCTCTTTTATTTTCAGTTTTTTTTGTCTTACTCATGAAGTCTTCTACAAAGCTTACTTCGTGTCATCTTTGTAAACTGAAGGAAGAAGGTGGATTGGGCCTTAGATTGTTAGTCGAGACCAACATGGTAAGTATTCTTAAATTAATATGGAGGCTTATATCTGCTGGTGATTCTCTATGAGTACAATGGATGCGCAGAAATCTGGTTAGTAGTGGCTCTGTATGGTCAGTGCGTGACAGCACAATCTCTGGCTCATGGATGTGGTGAACAATTCTAAAATCCAGGGACAAGGAAAAGCGGTAACTGCGAATGGAGATAAAGTCTGGGAATGAGACAACTTTTTGGCAGGACGCTTCGTCTCCTGTGGGAAAGCTATTCGACTTGCTAGGACAGAGAGGCTGCATCGAATTGGGGATTTCAAGTCACAGTTTGGTTGCTGATGCTTTAGAGACGCATAGGCGTTGAAGACATCAGACAAAGGTACTATATTGCATTGAAGACGAGCTTGCCGCTCTGAGAAATCAAACTCGCCAACCGCGTGCAGATCAATCTCTATGGCGCAAGGGTGATGATATTTATATTAACAGAACAGGTTCAAATGGCACCACTTTTGACGATGGATCAAAATCAAAGGCATTGGGCCTGAAGACGCAGCCCACAGAACCAGCTCACCTGGGCCTAAAGACGCAGCCCACAGAACCAGCTCACTCCCAACGGTCAACTCCTGCTTCCCTCTTCAAACCTGCAAATGTCGACAAAAACCAAAAGAAGAAGCAGGTCATGAATCAGAGCCGCTGTACGGATAAAGCATTCAACCTGCAGCTGTCAAATCGATTCTCTACCTTAGATGCTCCTGACAACTGCAAAAATCCTGACACCTGTCGCTGTAGCTTAGGGTTTTCTCCTCTTTTGTTTCCTGTATAAATATGAGCAATGCTGCAATGTAAACGTGAGCCAAAAAATGCAATAACAATGGCCATATTTCTCAATAAACTCTAAGTTTCATTTCTGTCTTCATGGTATCAGAGCTCATGGATACAAGATCAATGGGATCCTTTTCAGTTCCTACACTCAATATTTCAAATTGTGTTATAGTAACTCTCACACAGAAAAACTATATCCTGTGGAAGAGCCAATTTGAGAGCTTTCTGTCTGGTCAAGGTTTGCTAGGTTTTGTCACAGGTTCGATCTCTGCTCCAACTATGAACATCCCTATTCCAGGCATCAATGGGTCTTCTTCAGAAGCTACAAACCCGGATTTCCAAGTCTGGTTCAAAACAGATCAGGTGGTAAGGTCTTGGTTGCTGGGGTCCTTTGCAGAAGATATCTTGAGTGTGGTTGTCAGCGGTTCTACGTCTCACCAGGTATGGATGACTCTTGCTAACCATTTCAATAGAGTGTCATCCTCTATGCTGTTTGAGCTCCAGAGACGTTTACAAACGCTAGAAAAGAAGGAAAAGCCAATGGAAGAATATCTTAGGGACTTAAAGAATGTGTGTGATCAGTTAGCCTCTGTTGGAAGTCCAGTTCCTGAGAAAATGAAGATATTTGCTGCTTTGAATGGTCTTGGTAGGGAGTATGAACCGATTAAAACGACTATTGAAAACTCTGTTGATTCTACACCAACTCTATGCCTTGATGATGTTGCTCCTAAGCTAAGAGGATATGATGATAGGCTTCTAAGCTATCAAGAGGTATCTTCAGTCTCACCGCATGTTGCGTTCAATGTGACACAACAAGACTATTCTCATGGCTACAATCATCATAATAACAGTAATAGAGGTAGAGGAAGGTTTGATTCCAGCCGTGGTAGAGGTTCCTTTTCAACACGGGGAAGAGGCTTTCCTCAACAACTTACATCAGCTCCCAGGTCTCAATCTGGAAACTCAACAATTGTGTGTCAGATCTGTGGCAAGAAAGGTCATCTTGCTCTTCGTTGCTGGCACAGGTTTGACAACTCTTATCAACATGAAGACTTGCCTGCAGCCCTTGCTACTATGAGAATCACGGACGTGACTGAACATCAAGGCTAGGAATGGTATCAAGATACAGGAGCTTCGGCTCATGTCACTAACAATCGTCAAATTCTCCATAGCTCTCAACCATATCATGGTACAGATTCGGTCATGGTTGCAGATGGTAATTTCCTTCGTATTACTCACACTGGCTCCTCTAGCATTGCTTCTACCTCAGGTAATTTACCTCTAAAAGACGTTTTGGTTTGTCCTGATATTGCCAAATCTCTTCTGTCTGTTTCAAAGTTAACAAAGGACTATCCTTGCACCTTTGAGTTTGATGCTGATAGTGTGCGTGTGAATGATAAGGAAACCAAGACAGTGCTAGTAATGGGAAGCACACGTGAGGGATTGTACTGCTTGGAGGATTCACATATACATGCATTCTACTCTTCTCGTCAACACTCTGCTAGCAGTGAAGTTTGGCATAGGCGCCTGGGACATCCGAATGATCAAATCCTCCAACAGCTTTCAAGAAACAAGTCTATTCTCATCAATAAAGTGGTGAAGTCAGTGTGTGAAGCGTGTCACTTAGGCAAACGCACTAGGCTTCCCTTTTTAGCTTCTTCTTTCTCTGCAACTAGACCTCTTGAGAGAATCCATTGTGACTTATGGGGTCCCTCACCAATAAATTCAGTTCAGGGTTTCAGATTCTATGTTGTGTTTGTGGATCACTACTCTAGATACACACCTGGTTTTATCCCTTGAAATATAAATCTGATTTCTTCTCCATCTTTATTTCATTTCAAAAGCTGGTGGAAAATCAATATGGTGAAAAGATTGGTATCTTTCAATGTGATGGAGGGGGAGAGTTTATCAGTACTAAGTTTTTAGCTCTTCTCCAAGAAAATGGCATTCAACAGAGCATTTCATGCCCTCACACTCCTCAGCAAAATGGCCTTGCAGAAAGAAAGCATAGGTATCTTGTTGAGCT
This sequence comes from Crucihimalaya himalaica, assembly GCA_004349715.1. Taxonomy (NCBI): domain Eukaryota; kingdom Viridiplantae; phylum Streptophyta; class Magnoliopsida; order Brassicales; family Brassicaceae; genus Crucihimalaya; species Crucihimalaya himalaica. The sequence goes on along the minus strand of SMJT01000032.1, from coordinate 673,079 downwards.
GGGGTTGTCTATGTTGTTTCAAAGTAAAGTTCCATTAAAGTTCTGGGTAGAAGCATTTTTCACTGCTAACTTCTTAGTGAATTTGCTTCCTACTTCAACTCTAGCAGATCAAGCATCACCCTTTGAGAAGCTTCATGGTAAAGCTCCTGATTATACTGCCTTGAGATCCTTTGGGTGTACTTGCTATCCCACTCTTAGGGATTACTCCTCTATGAAGTTTGATCCTAGGTCCCTGAGATATGTCTTTTTGGGATATAATGTCAAATACAAAGGTTACCGTTGCTTATATCCTCCTACAGGCCGAGTTTACATAAGTAGACATGTCATTTTTGAAGAAGATAGCTTTCCCTTCTCTGACATCTACAGTGGTTTACACTCACAGCCAAAAACACCACTTTTACAAGCCTGGTTCAAAAATTTTCAAAGCACAGAACCAGCTGTTGTACCTCCCCAATCCACTGCATCAAACACTGAATCAGTCTCACCATGCATTTCTTCAGTTCAATCTGGTTCGACAACACCTTCTCTTGAAACTCCAATTACCTCCTCTCAGTTTGCCTCAGACTCTTCTCCACCTGATCAGGCTTCTCCGGGTAATGTCAATCCAGTGGTGAGTGCAAGTCCTGGGCGTACGACAGACTTTGATTCTGCTTCTATAGGCGACAACTTACACTTACCTCTGGCAAATGACACTGATACCTCTCCTGATCAGTCACCACATGAACAAGTTACTAATTCTCATCCAATGATTACAAGAGGGAAGGATGGCATTGTTAAACCAAATCAAAGGTATGTCCTTCTTTCTCACCGTGTCTCTTACCCTGAACCCAAAACGGTAAGTGAAGCCTTAAAAGACATGGGTTGGACTGCTGCTATGAATGAGGAAATGGACAACTGCAAAGAAACTAATACTTGGTCTTTAGTTCCATTCCAAGAAGGGATGAATGTTTTGGGAAGTATGTGGGTTTTCAATACTAAGTTACATGCTGATGGCTCCTTAGACAAGTTGAAAGCTAGGTTAGTTGCTAAGGGGTATAATCAAGAAGAAGGAATAGACTACCTAGAGACTTACAGTCCAGTAGTAAGAACTCCTACAGTTAGGCTAATCCTGCATGTTGCCACTGTGATGAACTGGGAGCTCAAACAAATGGATGTCAAGAATGCATTTTGCATGGGGATCTCTCTGAAACTGTGTATATGAAGCAACCAGCTGGTTTTGTTGATAAAGAGAAGCCTGATCACGTCTGTTTGCTTCACAAGTCCTTATACGGTTTAAAACAATCCCCTAGGGCCTGGTTTGATAAGTTCAGTAATTTTCTGTTGGAATTTGGTTTCTCTTGCAGTATATCTGATCCTTCACTATTTGTGTTTACTCAAAATCAAGATATAATCCTACTGCTCCTCTATGTGGATGATATCGTTATCACAGGAAATAACTCTAAGGTTCTTACTCATCTTCTTACTGAGTTGAATAAGCAGTTTAGGATGAAGGACATGGGTCAGGTTCATTATTTCTTGGGGATTCAGGTTCAAACTCACAAAGATGGCTTGTTCATGTCCCAACAAAAATATGCTGAGGATCTTTTGGTGACTGCAGCAATGGCTCAATGCAGTCCTATGCCAACACCTTTGCCAGTTCAACTAGATAGAGTGACTGGTCAAGAGGATCTCTTTGAAGATCCTACATATTTCAGAAGCCTAGCTGGTAAATTGCAATATCTCACCTTAACTAGGCCAGATATTCAGTTTGCAGTTAATTATGTGTGTTAGAAAATGCATCAACCAACAGTTTCAGATTTTACCCTCCTTAAAAGGATTCTGAAATATGTCAAGGGTACAATTACAATGGGTATAAACTACAACAGATCCTCTGCTTCAGTGCTTAGTGCCTACAGTGACAGTGACTGGGCAAACTGTAAAGAAACAATACGCTTTGTTGGTGGCTTCTGTACCTTCATGGGGCAAAACATCATCTCTTCGTCTTCAAAGAAACAACCAACTGTTTCCAAAAGCTCAACAGAAGCTGAGTATAGGTCCTTGTCAGAAACTGCCTCAGAGATTAAGTGGATATGCTCAGTCCTTAGAGAAGTCGGTGTTCCTCTTCCTGACACGCCTGAACTGTTCTGTGACAACTTGTCTTCGGTTTACCTCACTGCCAATCCTGCTTTTCATGCACGGACAAAGCATTTTGATATTGATCACCACTATGTTAGAGAAAGAGTTGCTCTAAAGACTTTGGTGGTCAAGCATATACCTGGACATCAACAGATTGCTGATATATTCACAAAGTCTCTTCCCGCTGACGCATTCACAAGGCTGAGATTCAAACTTGGTGTTGATGTGCCACCCACACCAAGTTTGAGGGGGAGTATTAACAGAACAGGTTCAAATGGCACCACTTTTGACGATGGATCAAAATCAAAGGCATTGGGCCTGAAGACGCAGCCCACAGAACCAGCTCACTCCCAACGGTCAACTCCTGCTTCCCTCTTCAAACCTGCAAATGTCGACAAAAACCAAAAGAAGAAGCAGGTCATGAATCAGAGCCGCTGTACGGATAAAGCATTCAACCTGCAGCTGTCAAATCGATTCTCTACCTTAGATGCTCCTGACAACTGCAAAAATCCTGACACCTGTCGCTGTAGCTTAGGGTTTTCTCCTCTTTCGTTTCCTGTATAAATATGAGCAATGCTGCAATGTAAACGTGAGCCAAAAAATGCAATAACAATGGCCATATTTCTCAATAAACTCTAAGTTTCATTTCTGTCTTCAATTTATACCTGCAAATTTTCATCAAACCACACTTAATAAGACATGTCAAACCGAAATGCAACTGGTATAAGGGTGTTTGGTTCCCGAAATCTACTCCCAAACACTCTTTTGTCACTTGGATTGCTTTTCACAATCGTCTCGCCACCGGCGATAGGATGGTTAAATGGAACATAGGGGTCAATGACAGCTTATCTCTTTATGGGGATGGATTTGAAACGAGGGATCATTTATTCTTCTCTTGCTCATATTCTTCCCACATATGGTCTGCTCTTACTAGAGTTTTGCTTGTTAATAAGTACACCACTAACTGGGACTCGTTGACTACGATAGTCACAAATTCATCAATGCCTCGATTCCACACCTTTGTTCTACGGTATGTGTTCCAACACTTGATATATATCATATGGAGGGATTGGAATGGAAGACGTTATGGAGACAACCCAATCATGGCTGACAAGCTGATGGGTGTAATTGATAAAATTGTCAAAAACCGGCTTAGTACCCTCGTCTCAGATAGCTCTAATATTTATGAAGGAGGTCTACGATAGTGGTTTTACACTCATAGCTGAACAATTGATGCTCTTATTTGTATACTCTAGTTCTAAAAATTCAAAACACTCAACTCTCTTCGTTGCATTTATTGTAAAACAGTTTTTTGATCAATATAATTTTACATTCATACAAAATAAAAAGAATTCTTCGACATAACCTAGTTTTTTACCCGTCCATATATACTCACATGCTTTTTCTAATATTTAAATTTTTGTGTGTTAGTGCTATAATTTGAAACAATATTAATTAGAGAAAGACTATAAAGTAACACTAAAAAATATTTTGTTGACAATTATATTACACTCAATAAATTTCCAAAAATAACAATAGTTAGTTGACACAATGACTATTTTATTTTTTGGGGAGATCTCACTAAATATATTTGATGTTATAAAGTGTTACCTTTATTTACCTGTATTTGTGGCGGAGAAATGTTTGAGAATAGACGAGAAAATAAATACCCGTAAAAGAATAGGAACATTGATAACAGATAGAGGGCGAAGTGTGTTTCTTATTATGCCTTTTCTCTCGTATTGTTTTTTTTTTGTGTCTTTACAAATGATCGAAATCGCTTCTATTTATAGATGAAAATTTAGGTTACTGTGCGTGGGCTCCACATATGCTTTCCGTCATTGTAGAAACATATTTTGCCGACTTGTCGACGTTGGCATGTTTTCAACACTCCCCCTTGGAGACCATCGTCACTATGACGCTTGCGTCTTGCATCTTGTACTGCCTCATTAAAAACCTTGTCGTGAAAAAAAAAACCCAGTGGGATAAAAACCACGATAAGGGAAAAAGAGTGCAGTACTCCTCCTGAAAGATGGATATTATATTTTCTTCATAAATCTCGTAGATGACGCATTCCGATATTCTGTATATGTTTTTTGAACGTTGTAGTGGGAAGCGCCTTGGTAAATAAATCTGCTGCGTTGTCACTTGAGCGAATGTATCGGATATCCACTTCTTGATTTTTCTCGAGCTCTTGAGTGTATGAGAAAAATCTTGGCGGGATGTGTTTTGTTCTGTCGCTCTTAATATAGCCTTCTTTTGTCTGGGCAACACATGCAGCGTTATCTTCATACATGATTGTTGGTCTTTTGTTGTTGATTATTCCGGCGGCTTCTTGTATGTGATGTGTCATGGATCTCAGCCATACACATTCTCTACATGCTTCATGAAGCGCAATAATTTCCGCATGATTTGAAGAAGTAGCGACCAATGTCTGCTTCTGAGAACGCCACGAGATCGCAGTACCTCCCATAGTGAAAACGTATCCAGTTTGTGATCGAGCTTTATGTGGATCTGATAAATAACCTGCATCTGCAAATCCAACTAGACCAAGATCAGAGTTTCGAGAATAGAATAACCCTAAATCAATTGTTCCTTGAAGATAACGGAAAATATGTTTAATTCCGTTCCAATGTCTTCGCGTTGGACATGAACTATATCTTGCAAGCAGATTAGTAGCAAATGCTATATCTGGACGAGTACAATTTGCAAGATACATAAGTGCACCTATAGCACTCATATAAGGTGCTTTAGGGCCTAATACTTCTTCGTTATCTTCACAAGGTCTAAATGGGTCTTTATCAACATTTAGTGATCTATTGACCATCGGAGTACTCAAAGGATTCGCTTTATCCATATTAAAGCGTTTTAACACTCTTTTAGTGTAATTTGATTGATGCACAAATATTCCATCTTGGAAATTCTCTATTTGAAGTCCGAGACAAAATTTTGTTTTTCCAAGATCTTTCATTTCGAACTCTTCTTTCATATGAGTTCTTGCATCATCAACTTCCTTTTGAGTTCCTATTATGTTCAAATCATCAACGTAGACAGCTATGATCACGAATCCGGTTTGAGATTTCTTAATGAATACACAAGGGCATATCGCATTATTGGTATATCCCTTTTTCATCAAATATTCACTTAAGCGATTATACCACATGCGTCCGGATTGTTTCAATCCGTATAGTGATCGCTGTAATTTGACTGAACAAATATTCTTGGATTTTTCTGGGATTTTTGATCCTTCCGGGATTTTGAATCCTTCTGGGATTTTCATATAAATGTCACTATCTAGTGATCCATATAGGTATGCAGTCACAACATCCATAAGGTACATATCTAGATTTTTTGATGCCGTTAGGCTCATCAAGTACCTAAATGTGATTGCATCCATAACCGGGGAATATGTTTCTTCATAATCAATTCCCGGTCTTTGAGAAAATCCTTGTGCCACAAGTCGAGCCTTATATCGTGTGACTTCATTATTCTCATTTCTTTTTCTTATAAAAATCCATTTGCATCCAACCGGTATTACATCTTCAGGTGTAATAACAATAGGTCCAAATACATTTCTCTTATTAAGGGAGAGTAATTCATTTCTCATGGCTTCTTGCCATTTCTCCCAATCGGGCCTTTCCTGGCATTCCGATACGGACCTTGGGTCTGGATCCTCATTTTCATTATCAATTTCTTTGGATACAGAAAAGGAGAATGTTTCATCCTCATTATCAATTTCATATCTAACCCATACTTTTCCATCTTGAGCATAATTAATAGAAATTTCACATCTTTCTGTATCACGCTCGACTTCAAGACTTTTCTCTTTCTCTGGTTCTTCTTGAACTTTTTCATAAATGTCTTCTTGACATTTTTCTGTAAGTGGTTCTTCTGGAACCTTTTCATTTTGTTCTCCCAACTTCTTTTTCTTTCGGGGATTTTTATTTTTCGAACCCATTGGTCTCCCCCTTTTCAACTGCATTTTGGGTTCATTAGCTTTATTCTCATCAATTTGTTCTTCAGGAACATTAATTCTTGATGGAGCATTTGCAGCAGGTATATATGATTTTGTTACCCTTTTTGTATCTGTGAATGCATCTGGTAACTGATTTGCCACTTTTTGTAAGTGCACAATTTTCTGAACTTCGAGTTCACGTTGGTTTGTAGGGGGATCTAGATGCAACAAAGATTGTGTGCACCATGTAATATCTTTTGGAACCTCTTTAATTCCTCCCCCTAATGCTGGGAATTCATCTTCATTGAAATGACAATCGGCAAAACGAGCCGTAAACATATCACCAGTTTTCGGTTCAAGATACCGAATTATACTTGGTGATGTATACCCAACATATATACCTAATCTCCTTTGTGGCCCCATTTTTGTTCTTTGTGGTGGCGCTATAGGAACATAGACCGCACAACCAAAAATACGGAGATGTGATACATTTGGCTGCTGACCATATGTTAATTGCAAAGGAGAATATTTATTATATGCACTTGGTCTTATTTGGATCAAGTTTGCAGCATGCAAAATAGCATGACCCCATATAGAAATTGGGAGTTTTGTTCTCATTATCAATGGCCTTGCAATTAATTGCAGCCGTTTTATCAAAGACTCAGCCATGCCATTTTGTGTATGAACATGGGGGACCGGATGTTCCACATCAATTCCCATTGACATACAATAGTCATTAAAGGCTTGTGAAGTGAATTCACCAGCATTATCAAGCCTAACTTTCTTTATGGCGTAATCAGGGAATTGTGCTCTCAATCTGATTATTTGAGCAATAAATTTTGCGAAAGCCGTATTTCGTGTTGTCAATAGATACACATGTGACCATCTGCTGGATGCGTCAATCAATACCATAAAATATCGAAATGGCCCGCATGGTGGATGGATAGGTCCACATATATCTCCATGTATTCTTTCTAAGAATTCAGGAGATTCATTCTTAATTTTGGCTGGCGATGGCCGAGTTATTAATTTTCCTTGAGAACAAGCATTACATGAAAATTCACCCGATTGAAAAATCTTCTGGTTTTTCAATGAATGGCCATTAGAATTTTCCACAATTTTCCGCATCATGACTGAACCTGGATGTCCAAGTCGTTCATGCCAAATTTTAAAGGTACTAGTAAACTGCGGGTTTACGGTAACATATGATTCAATCATATTTATTTTTGTGGAATATAATCCAGAGGATAATGCTCGTAATTCCTCTAATACAACTTTTCTTCCAGAAATTGTTGTTGTGATGTAAAGATATTCAATGCCATTTTTGTTCATAGTTTCTAAATGATATCCATTTTTGCGGATATCTTTAAAACTTATTAAGTTTCTCTGAGATTTTGGGGAATATAATGCATCATTTATTTCAAATTTTGTTCCCCTTGGCATTTGAAAACTGACTCTTCCAGAGCCTATAACAATCTTTGCATTTCCAGATATTGTATTCACGCTTCCGGCGGAATTATTTATTTTGAGGGAGGAGAAGTATTTTTTATCTTTAAGTATCGTGTGCGTTGTAGCACTGTCTGCTAGACATAAATCTCCATCCCGAATTTCAGATCTTGACATATCTGTATTTGTAATATTCATAAGGGATATATTAATAAACACTCAAATAAAGCAAACACTGATATTATAAGAAATATTTAAAAAAAATATATTTTACAACACACTTTAGAAAATGAAAAAGCACATACAACATTATTTTATATAATAAAAACGATGGTAGTTTTAAATCATCTTAATCCACATCTTGTGCGTTGATGTCTTCAGGACCAACGAGGAAATCAGAAATATCGAGATGTGCATCATCATTTAATCCATGGAAAGAGGGTCCGGCTTCATCAGAGACAAAGTTGGTTTCACTATCTCTTTCTTTTCTCTTTAGAGATTGCTGATATAAATCAGCCAAATGTTTCGGCGTACGACAGGTACGGGACCAATGTCCTTTCATTCCACATCTGTGACAAACATTCTCAAAATGTTTGTTTGTTGTACCGCCAACTTTGTTTTTCTGAGAATTTTTATTAATTCTTCCGGAATTAATATCATTTGGGCGGAATCCTCTTCCTTGGCCTTGTCCACATCCTCGTCCTCGTCCACGACCACGACCACGGCCTCTACCGTGCCCATGTCTTTGCAAATTATTGTAGTTGGTTGTTGCAACATTCACTTCGGGGAATGGAGCAGATCCAGTTGGACGAGTCTGATGGTTTAACACCACAAGCTCATTATTTTGCTCTGCAACTAGCAGAGTTTGCATCAGCTCCGAGTAAAGAGTGTACCCTTTTGCCCGGTATTGTTGTTGCAGGATTACGTTTCCTGGATGGAACGTTTGGAGAGTTTTCTCGATCATATCATATTCTTCTATTTTTTCTCCACACAACGCCATCCTGGAAGTGATTCCGAACAAAGCGGAATTATATTGGCTTACACTTTTGTAATCCTGAAACCGCAAATTTAGCCACTCATGTTTGGCTTTAGGTAAGATCACATATTTTTGGTGATCAAACCTCTCTTTGAGCGATTTCCAAAGATCTGCAGGATCTTCTTTTGTGATGTATTCATCTTTTAAACCATCATGAATGTGGTGGCATAAAAATATCATGGCTTGTGCCTTTTCCTCCTCCGATGTCGTTTTTATCGATTCATCGATGGTATCGAGGAGTCTTTTTCCTTTAAGATGTCTTTTTGCTGCTACTGCCCATGTCATATAATTTCTTCCGGAAATATCAAGGGCAGCCATCTCGAGTTTTACCAAGTTTGACATTATAACTGTAAACATAAATTAACAAATTTATTAATCAAAATATTTAAATAAGATATTGCAATTTCAATTATTATTATTATTATTCATAACATCATTTAGGATTTTATTTAACTTATTTAAAAACACACATAAAACGCCTTTAAATAAAAAGCGCAATTACAAGAAATATAATTACATAAAATATTAAAACAATATTTATGATAAATTCTCCGGGAGTATATTCTCCAACGGAAATTCCATAAATAGAAATAATAATAAAAATTACACTTAAAAGAAATAATAGTCGAAGCATATTTCTTGAAATCTTGAAAATTCTTCTTTCGAAATCTTGAAAAATCTTTGAGAAATCTTTGAGAGTAATTTGAGATAAGATGAAATTTTGTGTGAAAGGATGAATGAAAAAGAGTATATTTATAGATTGTAAAAACTATTCACTAACCGTTATATAACCGTTGGAAAAGTTGAAAAATGAATAAAATTTTATGTTATTTTACAAATATATCCGTTGGAAATAACGGTTCTAAAATAATTAATCTGAAAAAATTTGAAAATTAATCAGATAATATTTATCAGTTCAAATATAATTTTATTAACATATGGTGATACAATTAGTCATAACATAAAATAAACAGAGATTTAACAGCATAATTATGATTACAGAAATAACCATATTAAAAACAATAAATTATTAAGGCGGCAAGCCGACCATGAATATAAATGAACAATTAAACAAGTAAATAATTTTTCAGGCGGTAAAACCGACCATTGAGAAATAATTATGGTGACGGAGTCATCCATATTAAAACAGTAAATAAACAGTAAGGCGGCAGAGCCAACCATGAACAGAAAATAAATAATCAGGCGGCAAAGCCGTCCATTATAAGGTATTATAGTATACATATAACAGTTAAAATTCTAAACGCTTATCGTGCTGATAACGTGTTATAAAGTGTTACCTTTATTTACCTGTATTTGTGGCGGAGAAATGTTTGAGAATAGACGAGAAAATAAATACCCGTAAAAGAATAGGAACACTGATAACAGATAGAGGGCGAAGTGTGTTTCTTATTATGCCTTTTCTCTCGTATTGTTTTTTTTGTGTCTTTACAAATGATCGAAATCGCTTCTATTTATAGATGGAAATTTAGGTTACTGTGCGTGGGCTCCACATATGCTTTCCGTCATTGTAGAAACATATTTTGCCGACTTGTCGACGTTGGCATGTTTTCAACATTTGACAGTTAAGTAAGACCTCTTTAAACAGTTCTAAATCACATCATACTAACATGATATTACATTTTTATGAATGTAGGTATTGAATTGTTTTCAACAGTATAGCGTTTTAAGTTGGAACACTTTAAATATTGATGACTTTAGTTAATATAATTTTCAAAAACTTACTATTTAGGAATGTTTTCAATAGTTAAGTAAGGCTTCTTTAAACATTTTTAAATCCTTCCATAAAAATCTAGGAACATGGAGATTGCATTTGATTAATGTAAACATTGAACTGTTTCCAACCATTTAGTGATTTAAGTAGAAACAATTCAAAGATTGATGACTCTATTTAGGAAGTTTTTTTTTCAAAAATCTAGTAAGACATTCCTAAAAAGTTTTTAATCCTTCCATAAACACCATATTGAAATGAGAATGCATTAAGTGAGACATTCCTAAATGAAATTAAAATTTCCCACACATATCATACAAGTATGATGAGAACATCGAACCAGATCGCATACCCGAAGTCAAAGATGCGCTAACGACACGTGCTAGGACAAGTAAACTAAGGTAAGGATTCAATTCAACAGTACAACCCCTCCTTAACACCAATGACTTGACCAAAATCATTCAAGAAACCGATTGTTACCAAAAAAAAACTAAACACACCCGATTAAGACTTAATGGAGGATTTTGCACGTTTGAGCATCAAGGAAACAACTCCATCTGAAATCCAAGGTAAGTCTACTTATTTGGCATGTCAAGAAGTTCAAGTCATCAAGAGTTCATCATGGAAGCATTACATTTTTATGAATGTAGGTATTGAATTGTTTTTCAACAATTTAGTAATTTGAGTTGGAAAACTTTAAATATTGATGACTCTAGTTCATATAATTTCCTAAAACATACTATTTAGGAAGCTTTTGAACAATTAAGTAAGGCCTCCCTAAGTTAGGTCACCAAAAAAGGAGAAATGAAATGGTAAAGGAGTGAGATGTTGCAGAGGAGGTAGCTCGAAGGAGTGATATGTGGTGTGCATGTATGAGATTTCCATTCAAAAGAGACGAATAAACAATGTTTTAATTAAAATATGGCATCTAGTGTAGTAGATATTTTTAATTAACAATTAAAATCAACCAAAAAGGGTAATTTTGTCTTTTAACACCAAAATTGTGTTATTTGTGAAAAATTGGAGAAGGTGTGCTATATTTGGAGTAAAACTTGTCTTTACGCTATGTGTGAGAAATGCCTTATTAATTTTGTATTCTAAATTTGTGAAAAAATAAAACAATATTTTGACATTTCTTTAATTTGAAAAATATGATATACTTTTTTTACATCCGAAAATATATTATTTTGTGTGGCTTGAGATTTCTTATATAATTTATTCTATACCAATATTACATATTACTGATATTTTTTTGTTTTTAATTTTTTTATTAACGCTTCGCTAAAAAAACTATTATACAACTCGTCAACTTAATTAAATTTCATAATTTTTTTCATTAAATGAGCTTACAATATATAGTTCGACCTTAGTTGAGTTGAGGCGGTTCATGAGCTAATAACCCATTTTGACACACTTCTTTCTCTCACTTTTGAAAACACACATCCAAGTAAGGGTAGAAACATACCTCATACCCTAGAATCTGAATATTCGAAGTTTGATCTACATCTACATGATCCGACAAACAACTATCTAAATTTAGACATTTCCGTTAATAATAATATTTGTGGGTCTTTTGAGCAAGTATGAATATAATCTTTGTAAAGCGTGGTCATTCACTACCCATGGTTGACCTTCACTAACTTGAAAGACCTTGCCATAATGGCCTTGAGCATACTTATGCAAAAACAAATTAATTCGACACTATAAGAAGAGAATAGAGTCGTCATGCATGTCATTGAAGGTTTGACCAAGTAGTCAAAGAACCAGGAGGCAACTGCTTCAACCAGTAAGCTACATCTCCACTAAGAGAGTATGGGAAGAGCTTACAGAAGAGGAAATCATTAGGCACTCCATTGTATTTGATACTGGTGACCAAATCCTCGAACCTCTCGATATGATCCATGGGATGCTCATGAGAAAGACCATGGAAAGGGTGCTAGCCTATAAGAGTGTAGTATGCAGGCTTCAGCTCAAAGTCATTTCTCTGAGAAGTGGGGATACGAATCGCAGATCGATTGGCATAGAACTGATCTGGTCTATTGTAATCCCCAAGCGTTCTGGCACGATTAACCTGAGCATTCTCAACATTTCCACGCAAAGCCGGTGGAATAACCTCATTAGCTACCGGTGCAGGGGCAACGATGTTTCCTTCTGCATCAAGTCTCTGTCCTTGCGCGTCACACAGGTGACCTTCCTGATCTCTCAAAACCCCAGCCTCATCACGAGCAAGCACAATCGGATGGTTCATCTCAGCTTGTTTCTTTTGCTTTCTGATCGTACGCTCTAATTCAGCTAGTTCCTTGTTAGATAGACTGGTCAACTGCTTGTTCTTGCTTCTTCTGGTCTCTCGATGCTGCATACACCTGAAACACAGAAATTAAACCACGTAAGTGATAGAAATAATGACGAGTATCGATTGCTTAACACTTAGTGGAAATTCTAAACCGTAATCTAATGGTGAAATTAGGTTCCCCGACAACGGCGCCAAAATTTGATATGCTCAAAGATAATACCCTAAAATTACTAAAGCAGTAGCTGTAGTATATATGGGTCGAACCACAAAGACTTATGATATCACTCAATAGATTCTAGAATAGGAATTAAGCTAAGCTAAATGAATGTAATTAAGATTAACAAAACAATTAAATCAAGAAGTAAATCAGTGGGATAAAAGCTAGGCTTTAGGAAGTTTGCAGGCAAATCAGAATTATCAATCAAATCAAATGTCAGGAATGAAGTAAGCTCCGCCCTTGAACTTGAAACACAGATGTAAAGTAAACCAACTGTCGTTGCGAAGACTATCTATGTCTAAACCTAGAATCCCAAATTTCTTTGCAGATTCTATAAATTCAAACAAGCATTAACGATCAAGTTCAATTGTTCACAAAATCCTAAACCAAATTTCTTTGCGAATAGGTCTTTTGCTCACCAAACACTAGTTCAGGAAACCAATCACATTTTCGTGCCAATTAATCAACCTAACATCATATTCTAGTTCGCGAGGCTAGAAAAAGCATTAATCTCAAGTCTAGGTGAAAAGCTCTATGGATATTCCTTAACAAATCAATCAAATCTAATAATTCATCAAATACCTTTTAAACAACCCTAAACCTAATAGGGAATCTACTCAGACATGGTGAATGAAACAAACATCATGAATAAAATAGATATCATAAGTAAAATAGAGTAGAAATACAAAAATGGTTCAAGGTTCTTCTCCCAAAAACTCAATTGCAGAATACTCTATCTCCAGAAATCACCCGTTTCCTTTCTGGAGGCTCAAAAACCTAATTATATAGCTAAAACACGTTTTTGGAGTCTAATCGGAAATTAAAGAAACCTTTTGGTTTATCTTCGGGACTTGTATCGCGTTCTGATCACTGGTATCGACCGATACTATAAATGGTATCGATCGATACTGGGAGTTTTATTCGTGTCTCTTCCAAATGAATGGTGTCGATCGATGCTTCTCAGGTGTCAATCGATGCTGAGCTTCAGCTCCCCGAACTGCTTCAACTCCAGATTGCTTCAAAAGCTTCCAATAACCCAATTTAGCTCCATATGTGCCTATATCCTGAAAAGAACTTGAAAGACTCTAAAACTACTGGAAAGACTCGGAAAAAGGACTTATATCATGGTTAAAAGTGGGTAAAAACCATGATATATCACCTTCACACTTACTTAGGTCACTTATCAAGTGTGTGTTGTCTCACACCCCCATACAAGAATAAGTTCATTAAGAGACCGTACGTCTCAACCTTCCAACGACAACTGCATGGGATCTTTAACTAACATCATATTAATATCATTCTTTCATTTGACCAATTGAACCAAGAACTCAAAAATCATAAAATTCTTGGTTTGGTATCCAGAATGATCTAACCTGAAAGAGGCTTTAGTCCCATTTCTTTTGCTATGTCCAGGACCATTCGTCCACACAAGCCTTTCGTAAGAGGATCAACAATATTCTTCCCTGACCTCACGAACTCTAAAGACACCACACCAGCTTCAATCAAGCTCTGTATCACCTTATGTCGCATACGTATATGTCTTTTTCCCATTATATAGTGCATTCATTGCCACAGAAAGAACATGTCTTCCAATCATTGGAATATCAACAAGCAGATTTCTTAACCAATCAGCTTCTTGACCTGCCAATTCAAGAGCAATTAGTTCAGATTCCATGGTAGAACGAGCAATTCAAGTCTGTTTTACTGATTTCCATGCTACATCTCCTCCACCTAAGGTAAACACAAATCAACTAGTTGAGTTTACTTCATCATTCCCTGACACCCAATTAGCATCACAATAAGCCTCAAGAACACATGGAGAATCAGAATAACATAAGTTCCAATCAATAGTTCCTTTTAAATATTGCATTAAACGAACAAGTGCTAACCAATGATCAGAGTTAGGATTATGAGTATATCTACTCAATCTATTCACAGCATATGCAATATCAGGTCTTGTGCAGTTCATCAAGTACATTACACTACCCATCACCTTAGCATAATCAGACTGTCTCACACTTTCTCCTCTATTTTTACACAGATGCAAAGAAGAATCATAAGGAGATTTAGCACTAGGTTCATCCCAATATCCAAACTTCTTAAGTTCTTTTCTATATAATGAGACTGATTTAAAGAAAAACCAGAATCAGTTTTCACAACTTTAATTCCAAGAATAACATCAACTTCACCAAGGTCTTTCATGTCGAATTTAGAGTTCAAAATTGTCTTAGTTTTACAAACAATATCCAGAGATGTTCCAAGAATAAGCATGTCATCTACATAAAGACAAATAATCACATAGCCAAGCTCATGCTTTCTTGAGAACACACAAGTATCTCCAAAGTTTGAAACAAAGCCATTTTCATGCAAAGTGTTACTGAATTTTTCAAACCATTGCTTAGGAGCTTGCTTAAGACCATACAAAGATTTAATCAATTTACACACTTTATGTTCTTGACCTTGCACAATAAATCCCTCAGGTTGCATCATATAGATTTCTTTAAGCAAATCACCATTTAAAAATACAGTTTTCACATCCATTAGATGCACAACTAATTTATGAACAGATGCAAAGAGAAAGCAATATGCGAATGGAAGCAATTTTTGTAACAGGAGCATAAGTATTGAAATATTCTACTCCCTGTTTTTTGTGTAAATTCTTGAGCCACCAGCCTCGCTTTGAATTTGTCTATAGAACCATCAGCCTTAAATTTCTTCCTTAAAATCCACATACATCTGATGGTTTTGCAGCCCCTAGGTCGCCACACAAGTGATGGTGAACTTGTGATAAGACAGATCAACTAGGTCGCATTGATATCACTCACAAGGAAAGTTAATCGATTTAGAACTCAGAACTCTAGCTTTCTCAAAGATTGAAGAACGACGTTATGTTATTGATCAAGGGTAAAAGATACACTGCTGTTAAGGAACCTTATAAAAGGGCTCGTGCAACTGATGCCTTCTAGGGCGAAAACCTAATACATGTTCTAATCTAAAGTCCTAAAGCATAATGAAATAAATGACATAATGTAAATAACGCCTAATACAAACTATGAAATAAAAATAACCTAAGCTTCTAATGTCTGGACCTGCAAAATGAACAAACACAATATAATCGAAATGAAATCATACCTGGTCGATTTAGAAGCCTTAGATGGGCTGGTCGAATTTGTTGTTTTTAGTGATGCAAGATGGGCTGAACTCTAGGAGGCTTAGATGGGCTGAATTGAGAAGAGCATCTTCAAGTCTTCAGTGGGCTCTCCTTGGGCTGCTTGAGGCTTGGACGATTTCTTCAACTCTTCTTGGGCTAGAAAGCCTTGAACTGTCTTGTTGAATAATCCTCTAAGTCTTCTAGTTCCTGATCTTGTTCTTGGTGGCTCTCTCATTGTTGTTATGTTGTCAGCAACAGGAATGTCTTCAAGGTCTTGTAATGGATTCTCTTCATTTGTCTCGATGTCCTCATCATTCCCTCCCTCTTCAAAAGGTTCTGACCTCAGAACTTCATCACCTGCATTATAAGGAAGCAAGTCAGATACATTGAACACTGGGGAAATGGTTAACTCACCTGGGAGATCCAGCTTGTAGACGTTGTTTTTGATCCTCTCTAAGAGTTAGAATGGGCCAGCGCCTCTTGGTGATAGCTTCTTCTTCCTTTGTTTTGGGAACCTCTCTGGTCACATGTGAACCCAAACCCAACCGCCTGGATTGAAGATGAGCTCCTTTCTTCCTTTGTCTGCGGACTCCTTGTACTTGGCTGTTTTCTGCTCAATGTTTTCCTTCACTTTTTGGTGCAGCTTCTTGATAACCTCCGCTTTGACTTCTCCATCCTGTTTAGTAACTTCTAATGTTGGCAATTGAACAAGATCTAAAGGTGTATCTGGTTTAAATCCATAGACAATCTCAAAAGTGGTTAGCTTAGTTGCAGAGTGGTTAGCGTTATTATAAGCAAATTCAACATAAGGAATACAATCTAACCAGTTCCTAAAATTCTTACCAACCGTGGCTCTCAGTAGAGTAGAGAGTGTTCTGTTTACTACCTCAGTTTGTCCATCCGTCTGTGGATGACATGTTGTTGAAAAGAGTAGCTTGGTGCCTAGTTTCCTCCATAAAACTTTGTGTCACGGTCTGAAACTATTGTTCTTGGAATCCCATGCAATCGAACTACTTCTCTGAAGAAGAGGCTTGCAGTTTGTGTGGCATCATTTGTCTTGACACAGGGAATGAAGTGCGCCATCTTTGAAAACCTGTCCACTACAACAAAGATATAATCCTTTCCTCGGATTTTTGGTAAGCCTAAAACGAAATCCATACTTATATCTACCCAAGGCATAGTAGGAATAGGAATTGGCATGTATAAACCATGTGGATGTGACCTGGATTTGGCTTTCAGACATGTTACACATTTGGAACAGAATCGTTCCATATCCTTCTTAAGGTGTGGCCATAATAAATGCTCCACCAGTACACTTAGAGTCTTGTCTACTCCGAAATGTCCCATAAGTCCACCTCCATGTGCTTCCTTGA
The DNA here is from genome assembly GCA_004349715.1 of Crucihimalaya himalaica. Classification (NCBI taxonomy): domain Eukaryota; kingdom Viridiplantae; phylum Streptophyta; class Magnoliopsida; order Brassicales; family Brassicaceae; genus Crucihimalaya; species Crucihimalaya himalaica. The sequence goes on along the minus strand of SMJT01000032.1, from coordinate 655,764 downwards.
TCAGCAAGTCTTGCATAGATTCCTGAGGAATACACAAACGTTTCTCTTTAAATAGATAATCATTATGTATGTAGTAAGAACCTGTGGGTGATTGAGTGCAGTTTTGATAGATGGAGTTGAAGTCTGGATCCTCCTTATAAGCTTCTATCAGGTGCTCGAATCCTAGAACCTTAGCCTCCAATGTCGAGATCAGTAGATGTCTCCTGGATAGTGCATTTGCTACAACGTTCTCTTTGCCCTTCTTGTACTTTATGTTATATGGAAACGATTTCACATACTCCATCCATTTGGCATGACGTCTTTTGAGTGTAGTCTGACCTCTCAGGTGCTTCAACGTCTCATGATCAGTGTGGATGGCAAACTCCTTTGATAAGCGATAATGTTGCCACGTCTCTAATGATCTGACCAATGCATAGAGCTCCTTGTCATAGGTTGGGTAGTTCAGGCTAGCTCCACTTAGTTTCTCACTGAAGTAAGCTACTGGATGCCCTCCTTGAGTGAGTACAGCTCATATACCTAGTGCTGAAGCATCACATTCAACCTCAAAAGTTTTGTCAAAGTTAGGTAAAACTAAAACAGGTGCATTAGTTAAACAATATTTAAGGCTGTTGAATGCTTCTTCTTGAGCTGGTCCTCATTTGATGGTGATGTTGTCGATTGCACGTCAGTCTACAGTCATCCTCCAAGTCCCATCCTTCTTGGGTACTAGCAGAACTGGGACGGCACAAGGACTAAGGCTCTCTCTTATATAACATTTCTCCATCAAGTCCTGAACCTGTCTCTCCAATTCCTTTGCCTCCGTTAGATTTACCCTATAGGCTGGTCTGTTGGGCAATGGTGCGCCTGGAATGAGATCAGTGTGATGTTCGATCCCTCTTATGGGTGGTAAGCCAGCTGGTATCTCTTCAGGAAATACATCCTTGAACCTGTCAAGTATGGAATTGATTTCTTGGGGAAGTATTATTTTTTGTGCTCCTGTAAGACAAACATCTCTAAACACCATTAGTAGCACCGTTTCTTTATGATCTAAAGCTTTATAAATAGTGTTGGGTGTAATATAGAGGTTAGTTTTACTTACCTTAGCCTCAGCAGCAAATTTAGACTGCATCTCATGTATCTCTTGAGGAGACATTGGGGCAAGCTGAATTTTGCGTTTCTGAAATGTGATGCGACCATTGTGCAAGACTTCTCTGTCAAACTGCCATGGGCGGCCGAGCAGAAGGTGTCCTACTTGCATGGGTACTACATCGCATAGAACCTCATCCTCATACTTACCTATTCTGAAAGGTACTTTAACTTGCTCCTGAATTCTGATTACAGTGTTAGAATCTAACCACCTCAGTCGGTATGGCCTTGGATGGGGACTTGTCTTCAGTCCTAGCTTATCAACAAGAACTCGACTTGCAGCGTTAGTACAAGAACCTCCATCTATTATGAGACTACATACCTTGTTTTGGACTTAACAGCGTGTGAAGAACAAGTTCTCTCTTTGGAGGGTGTCAGGGTCACTCATCGCACTTAGGGCCCTGCAGACAACTAGCATGTCGCATGTCTCTGGGTAAGCTATCTCCTCCTCTGAATCAGCAACTTCTAAGGTTTCCTCCTCATCTTGGGATTCATACCCTCCCTCTTGTGTAAGGATCATAACTCGCTGGTTGGGGCACTCCCTTGCATAGTGTCCTTTTCCCTGACACTTAAAACATGTTATGTCTCTAGCTCTAGGATTAGGAGTAGAAGACTTACCTGGTTCCTGACGGTTGTTTCTGGGCACCTCATAGGCTGGTTTCCTCTCCTGGGCATTTGTTGCAATAGCCTTTCCTTTGCCAGTGCTACTGGGCTGGGGTGCGTTCCAGTGGTTTCTAGTAGAAGGTGCACTCCATTGGTTAGGTCTAGAGCAGCTGGTTGCTGCATTCTTCTTCTTGATTCCCTGTTCTGCCTGCACAGCTACATGTAACAACTCATTCAGATCATGACAAGGTTGAAGTTCTACCTTTTTGGCTATGCGATCATTGAGTCCATCAATGAAATGACCCATGAGAACTTCTTCACTCTAATCTAACGCCATTCTATTTCTGAGTTGCTCAAACTCTTCGAAATACTCCTCCACACTCTTAGCCTTTTGTGAGAGTTGTCTGAATTGTCGCTGCATCACTATGTGGTAGTGGGGTGGAACAAAACGCCTCCTGAAGTTGAACTTCATGGTTGTCCAAGTGGTGATTTGTTCAAAGTTGTTTCTCCTACGGTCCTCGGTTTCTCTATCGCACCAGGATAGTGCGTGGTCTGTAAGTTGAGCTGAAGCAAGAGCTATCTTCTTCTGATCATTGTACTCATAGTAGTCGAAGATATACTCCATGCGCCTCTCCCAGTCCAGGTAAGCTTGTGGATTAACCCAACCTGCAAAAGTGGAAACTGTTAGTTTCAGATCTTTAAAACCACGGTTTACTTCTCTTTCTGGGCGATTGTGGTTGGCATGCTGGTTCCTTCTCCTTGTTCTGGCGTCCACGGTGTGGTCACTCTCCTCATCGTCAGCTTGCTCTTCCTCTCGGGGAAGCTCCAAACGTCCAACTCTTTGCTCGAATCGTCCAATCTGAGCTGCCAGGTCATTCTTCTTGTTCTGAAGAGCTTCTAGTAGAGCAGTGTTGGGGTCAGTGTCTAATCCTGCCATTGTTATCCTGGTCCTGGACACACTTGAACAAGCGATCAAGGGACTAGGGAACATAAGATATAAGCTAAGAAATATAAATCTAAATAGCACAACTAAACTTATGATGATAGAAAATTAATACTAACCGAAACAGAACAAACCAAACAAAAATTGGAACTAAAACAAGCTAATTAAATAAACCAAGCTAATTAAACTAAACCAAACAAAATTAAACTAAACCAGCTAATTAAACTAAACCAAACAAATCGAGTGAACCAAGAAAAAATTCGAGATTAATTACCCTAACCAAAAAAATTCGAATCTAACTTATCCTAGCTAAATAATCGGAACTAACAACCTAAACAAATTAATTTCGAATCTGAACTAACTAAACAAAATCCTAAACAACAAGAAAGCGACTGACTAGCAAAGAACAAAACAGGTCAAACAAAGAGACAAACGAACAAGACTAGCAAGCGGTTAAGCAACTAAACATATTAAACAAGGAAACAAACGAATGAACACGAAACAAGGCTAATAAGAACAAACGGATGCTAACAAGTGAACACGACTAGTAAAGGAACAAAATAAACGAACGGACTAAGCAAACAAAACAAATCAAACAAACGAATGCGAACAAGCGAATGAAAAAGAAGCAACGAATGCGAACAAGAGAACAAACGAATGAACAAGGGAAAGAGATCGAGTGAGCCTGATATAGGAGCGTTTAGCTCTGATACCAGATGATGCAAGATGATAAGAGTGTGTCGAAGGAGGCTAGACTCAAGTCACTACCCTTCTTGGACAGCAAAGCGTGGATGTGGTGAATGAGTGTATGAATGCGACGAGATGAAGGGATGAAGGAACTAGAGAGAGCGAATAAATGATGGATGAAGGATATGATTCAACGAACGTGGAGGGATGAATGAACGTTGGATGGACTTGACGAATGATGATGGATGGATTTGAACAAATGGGATGATGATCGAATGGATTGAATGGAGCGAGTGATGCGAATGTGAATGGACGAATGCTTGCAAACGGATGAGATGGATGGATCGACTGTAAAGGATGGAGTCCCCACACAAGTGATGGTGAACTTGTGATAAGACAGATCAACTAGGTCGCCTTGATATCACTCACAAGAAAAGCTAATCAATTTAGAACTCAGAACTCTTTCTCAGAGATTGAAGAACGGCGTTATGTTATTGATCAAGGGTAAAAGATACACTGCTGCTAAGGAACCTTATAAAAGGGCTCGTGCAGCTGATGCCTTCTAGGGCGAAAACCTAATACAAGTTCTAATCTAAAGTCCTAAAACATAATGAAATAAATGACATAATGTAAATAACGCCTAATATAAACTATAAAATAAAAATAACCTAAGTTTCTAATGTCTGGACCTGCAAAATGAACAAACACAATATAATCAAAATGAAATCATACCTGGTCGATTTAGAAGCCTTAGATGGGCTGGTCGAATTTGTTGTTTTCAATGATGCAAGATGGGCTGAACTCTAGGAGGCTTAGATGGGCTGAATTGAGAAGAGCATCTTCAAGTCTTCAGTGGGCTCTCCTTGGGCTACTTGAGGCTTGGGCGATTTCTTCAACTCTTCTTGGGCTAGAAAGCCTTGAAGTGTCTTATTGAATAATCCTCTAAGTCTTCTAGTTCCTGATCTTGTTCTTGGTGAATAAAGCCTTGAAGGGATTCTCTTCATTAGTCTCGATGTCCTCATCATATAGTGAATTCATTGCCACGACAAGAGCAGCTTGAGAATCACATCTCATGGACACGGAAAGAACATGTCTTCCAATCATTGGAATATCAACAAGCAGATTTCTTAACAAATCAGCTTCTTGACCTGCCAATTCAAGAGCAATTAGTTCAGAATCCATGGTAGAACGAGCAATTCAAGTCTGTTTTACTGATTTCCATGCTACATCTCCTCCATCTAAGGTAAACACAAATCAACTAGTTGAGTTTACTTCATCATTCTCTGACACCCAATTAGCATCACAATAAGCCTCAAGAACACATGGAGAATCAGAATAACATAAGTTCCAATTAATAGTTCCTTTTAAATATCGCATTAAACGAACAAGTGCTAACCAATGATCAGAGTTAGGATTATGAGTATATCTACTCAATCTATTCACAGCATAAGCAATATTAGGTCTTGTGCAGTTTATCAAGTACACATGTACCTATTGTCTCCAAATGAGACACAATTGGAAAACATATACAAGAAAGTGAACATGGAAGAAAACTCTTCAACAATGTTGTATTATTAAACAATGTTTTATTGTTTTTACTTTTTAAAGCATACTTTGTAATATAATACTAAATGTTATTAATAAACAATGTAATCTTTTGTTCATTGTAATAAACAATGAAATAAATATGTGGTAATAGAAAATAAATATGTAGCAATAAAAAGATAAATCTGTGGGTGACAATATGAAATAAATCTATGGCAATATGAAACAATTTATGGCTATAGAAAACAAATCTACTCAATTCAGCTCATCAAATCAAATAAATGTGCAAATTTGTACCCACTAACTTTAATTACATGCAACCTTCAAAACTATTAAATTGACCCAACAAATCTATTAAATTGACTCGCATAAACAAATATGTCATTAACATAGAAATAAATATGTGTTTCCATAAAAATAAATATGTGGTTCCACACCAATGAAATTCCGAGTATGAACTGATGCGAGTTTTTGGTTGCTCACATTTCGTGGTTAACAAGAACTACAAAACGCGTCTGCTCATTAACCAAAGCAAGTTTTTGCTCATCAACAATCTATGGCAATAGGATATAAATATGTGACAATATGAAATAAATATGTGGTAATATGAAATAAATATGTGGCAATAGAAAAAACTCTGTAGTAATAGGAAATAAATCAGTGGAAATAGAAAATAAATATGTGACAATATGAAATAAATATGTGGCAATATGACATAAATCTGTGGTAATATGAAAACATTTGTGGCTATAGGAAACTAAATTCGATTACTTTATCCTCCTATTAGGAAAATTAGCATAAATGTGCAAATATCTACCCACTAGCTTTTCTTATATGCTACCTTCAAACTATTAAACTGGTCTATACAATTTACTAAATTCGACCACTTCATCCTCATCTTTTTCTATATGTTTTCCCTTTATGCCTACGATGATCCACACAAAACCCTTATTTCCTCCTTTCAAAAAGGTCTTGCAATCCAAAACCTATACTAAGAGAAATTGTTAAGTTTGTGGATCGGACGGGATTTCAATTTCTTGGCTTTTCCATTACCGCATGGAGCTGTTTTAAGAAACTCCTCTACTCACTAGAAGTGTTACGTGATATGGATCAGGAAAAATTCATTCATCATGCTGGCCTTGCTAGAGATAGGTCGATATATCGACATTTATGCCATGAGTGCTTACGTATGAATAGCCCGACAGCAAAGTTCATCGAATCTGTATGCCTCCTCGCAAATTGTTTTCCTTCCGCAAACGCCATAAATATGTTGGGTACCGCCACTCCTAACAGGCTACAACTCACCATTATTTCACTACTTGCTCTATCATCATCACCACCACCATCATCATCCATCATCATCATCATCATCATCATCATCATCATCATCATCATCATCATCATCATCATCATCATCATCATCATCATCATCATCATCATCATCATCATCATCATCATCATCATCATCATCATCATCATCATCATCATCATCATCATCATCATCATCATCAACAACAACAATTACTACTTTGACAGGTTTTTCTATCGTTTCTTTGTTTTTACAACTTACCGGTAGTTTACTTTCTGCTTCATCATCTGCTTTTCCGAAAAAACGACAAATGAATTCTACCTTGGCTGCCAGCTTCTCTTCCAGATGTTTGTGAGACTTTTCCATCGTATATATCTTATTATCTAGAGAATCAAATTTTCTCTCGACTTTTTCTCCATCGTATATATCTTGGAGTCCAAATTTTTTATGTAAGCGGAGATCTCTTCCATCATCTTTCAAAGTCTAGCAACCTATAAACAGTCAAATAAGTACCAAGATTAAGAATCAAACAAATCTAGTAGAACAAACAAGTGAATAAAATGAAAAAAATCTGTGAACTATCAAACAAATCTGCCATAAAACATAAAAAAATCTAAGAAACCAAAACAAATCTATGATACAACATAATAAATCTTCTAGTACTAAGAAATGTTTTAAATAACCTCTTCATCTTTATTAGACCCTTTAATAGGAAGAAACTCCTATAAACAGTGAAAAGCTTAGTGCAAATCTAAGAATACAAAAATAAATATGGGAGTTCAAAATAAAACAAATCTGCGTAGACTAAAGAAATAAAATTACTAACCTCTTTGCTTATGTTTTTTTTCTACTTATATTTTATAATCACAGCTTGAAAAAGAAAAAGTTTTCAATTAAAACGATCCTCAATAATATCAGTAATAATATTTTGAAGTCTTGAATTCGGGGTCTGCTCATCATCATCACTCCATTTAGGGTACACATCTTCCAATGGCACTGAAAGCATATGTCTCATATGAACCTATATATAAACCATATAAGAATTACATAACCAATAAGTCTGTGTTATATAAAATAAATCTGCAAGAATTAGCAAACAAATATGTAAGCAACAACAACCAAATCTGTAAGCAATAACAAACAAATCAACCGATTAGTTGTGACACAAAACAAAGCTGGGACAACTCAAAAATAAATCTGCTAGTACTGAATTGAATCGTATTTTTATACCTCTCGATTTTCCTTTTTTTCATCAGCTATGAAATCTTTAAATATGAATCGCGTACGACATCCTTGCCAGTTTAAAGAGATGGACCTTCATTGATTGACCTTTTGTAGCCATACTCTCCTCCCAACCCAACAACTGATTCAAACAACCATATCAACAAAACATTAACACATCCATTTATTGTATAATTATGCATCCCCGAAAATTTAAGAGCCTTAGTGGAACCTACTAAACTCTAAAAATCAACTCTACTCCACGAATAATTTTCAAATCTCTCTAGGTCAAGCACTCTTTTCACGCTACTCAAAGGTAGCCTAGATTGATTATTAATCCCAAAAATACAAACATGTAAGATGAACAACCTTCCTATGTCCCATCATCCTCTTCTCTTCACTCGATCTGCAAAATTTTAAAACCTCTTTTGATTCATTCAACGAAGGTCCATTCGCTGTGGAAATTTTTATTTCCTTCCGAAACTCATTAAACTCCTCCTTGTCAGCCTCCAAATGTTCAAAGGGTCAAATGGGTCACAATTTAAACATGTTATATTCTCAAACTCGTGCAAGAAAATATAATTGGTTGACCATCAATAGTAGACCAAAAGTCATTATCGCTTTGGATTGCCAGCTAATTTGTGAGGAAGTAATGAATAATGTGTGCTGGCCATATGTACTTCTCTTCAGAAATCTTGAGAAATACCCAAGATATGAATCTTTTAGAAGAGACTAAACATCATCATCAATGTGTTTTTTAAGATCCCAAAATGGTTCAAAAAGTAATTATGACTCATGATCCTAACTTGAATAGGAGATTTGTTTTCCTCCTCATAACGTCGAGCTGGGTAAGAAATCATTCTGTAATTAAATACAACAAATCAGCCATTATGTTATTAAATACAACAGCGAATTAAACATGTGGTTATAGAGAAATAAATCTAGATAAATAAATATGTGACTCTAAAGAAATAAATATGTGGCTCAATAGAAATAAATTTGTGGTTATAGGAAAAACAAATTTGTGGCTCAAAAAAATTAAATTTGTGACTATAGAAATAAATCTCTAGCTCTATAAAAAAAAAATTTGTATCTATAGTGAAATAAATATGTGGTTATAGAAAAATAAATATGTGCAACAACCAAACAAGTCTGCGCCAAATATGCAGATTTCAGAAATATCAGAAGACGCCGACGACTACCGGGAATATAGAGGCGACGAAAAGAAGAGACGTCAGCAAAATAAATAATTGATAAGGCGAAACACATACCAACTATTAGGTACAAGACGACGTCCAACGGCAGAGAGGGTAAGAAAGAAGGAACTGAACCACAGAGAAGACGAAACACAGAGGAAATGAAGTGAGCCACCGAGAAATGGCGATAAGGACACACGACGATTAGAACTTTAGGGGTGTTGTATGTGTGAGACGGTGACGATGATAAACGGTGAATGACAGACGACGAGAAATAGAAAATGACAGATGACGACAGCAAAGAGTAAAGAGAATCGAATAAAAATGGAAGAAGAAAAAAGTTAAAAACTTGAGAAAATGGAAGAAAACGATTAGGTTGTGATTTTTTTTTTAATGACAATTTTGTTATTTGTTACAAATACCAACATTTTGGATAAATCCAAAAATTTTAAAATAATAAATATATGTTGAGTTCATCTAGTTATTTTACCTATCTTTTTGGTCATTGCAATGCCAGTCCAAACATTTTTGAGGCCCCAAACAAAAAGAAATATATATATATATATATACATTATGAAAAAAAACTTCTAATTCATAAAAAAATAGGCCCTAAAACCTCTTAATTCATAAAAATTTGAGCCTTAAAAATAAAAAAAATAAAAAAAAATAGATGTGAGTTTTAAACATTGGCTTTGGTGGCTTGGGCTCAAGTCCGGCCCTGATTCTAGGTTATTTGGTCATATATATAATCGAGTGTAGAAAGATTTTTATTGTTATCTTCTACGCGGTTCTCTTTGTTTTTTTTTTTTTTTCTTTCTTTCTTTCTCAACAACTACGGGGTTCTCTTCGTTTTATCATATTATTTGATTTAAGTTTATTATTACCGAAGCTAAAAAAGCTTAGATATCATCGAACGACTCTCTTAGGATCTCAGTTTGTTTCTCTCTTCTTCTATCAATGGCGTCTCTTTCTACCTCTCTCTCTCTTTCCAGGAATCCTCAACAACTGCATCCTTCATCTGGTAAACCTCTTTAATCTCTAGAATCCTTCATCATAGATTCTAGATTGAGCTTATGAGATTTGATCGTTTATTCGAAAAAAACCATGTCACGATTCTAATACAGTCTCTCTAAGAACCCATTTTACTGTGATTTTGATTTTTCCTTTACATTCCCAAATCAATCCGAATGATTTCACACTTTATTCTGGCCTTGCTGCTGTTGTTAGTGTTTTTGTGTTGATAATAAATTAATGAAACGCCTTTCTCGACTTTGCAATGTTGGTTCCTCTCTTTTGCTTCAGCTGATTGTCAAAAAAATTGGTTTAAAATGCAAAATTAGAACTTGAAGATGTTTGGCTGAGTGTGTGGGACTTTTTTTATTTGTTTCTGAATCCATTTGTGTTGCCCATTAGCATAGTTTATACAGATATTGCAGCTTCATGAGTACAGTCTCTCTCTATTTACTGATCTTTGTTTGTTCTTCGTGCTAGGCTTTTCTCTAAAGCCATGTGTCAGTGTTTCTTTCGGATTGAATCGTTGCAACAAAATGCATGTTTCTGCGCCTAGAAACAAAAGGATCCTAACCATTCAATCAGCATACAGGTATAGAGTTTGATCATCTTCTTTTTTAAGATTACACATATTATCAAAGTTATATTGTTTGAGATGTGCATAGTCTGTTAATCATAGGTGTGGTTCTTGTTACTCCTTCATGTTATACAATTGAGAGTGTAGATGGTTTGACTATATACTTCTTACTTCGTGATAGCATTTTTGATATACTTCACTTTTCTAATTGGCAAATTATGTTGACATAGACTGTTTGCAATGCCTAATAGCATCAAATCTTGCAGAGATGATGATGGTTCAGGCAGCACAGGCCTATTTGTTGGAGGGTTTATTTTGGGCGGACTTATTGTTGGTGCCCTTGGATGTGTATACGCACCACAGGTAATATTCTGAATCACATGGTTTTAGTTATAACCCTCTCTACCCTCCTTGGCTAAGGTTTGACAATGTATGATGTTGTTTTTGTGAATTATATCAGATTAGCAAGGCTATAGCTGGAGCAGACCGAAAGGATCTCATGAGGAAATTGCCAAAATTCATATATGACGAGGAAAAAGCTTTGGAGGTAAGTTGTAATAATCGCTATATTGATAAGCCTGATTCACTTATATGAGGCATGTTTTATCTCTTATTGTTGATTTACTTAATGTGTATGGTTATTGCAGAAAACACGGAAGGTACTAGCTGAGAAAATTGCTCAGCTCAACTCAGCTATCGACGATGTGTCCTCTCAGCTCAAATCAGAAGATACCCCAAATGGTGCAGCTCTAAGCACCGATGAAGTCGAGGCTACAGCCTGAAATAATCTGTTTTAGTATTTGAAACACTTATTAGTATGAACCAAATAATTGTTTTGCTGTTTCTGTGTAATGTTGTACAACTTTCCATCTATCTACAAACCAGTGCCTCTCTGTTTTTCTTGAAACCGTGTGAAAAGTCATCATAATCATACCTAATCTGAGTTTGAGGAGAATTTAATTTCCGGGTTCGAGTCAAATAGGGAAAATATGACATGGAAACAATAATTTTAGACTTGTGATGACTATAATTCACTGGTTCATACCATCTTATCCCCATTATATCTTACCTACATAATAACCACATATTCTTTTGCTTCACTATTGACCATTGGTTGCTTTACATCAAAATCAAAGGTCTGTGCATGTATGTATATATACCAATGCTAAAAAAAAAATGATCAGTAGTACTCCTAGCTTTTTCTTCTGCAGATATGGCCACACATGCAGCTCTCGCGGTCTCAAGAATCCCGGTCACACAGAGGCTACAGTCTAAGAGTGCCATTCACTCTTTCCCTGCTCAATGCTCTTCCAAGGTACGAACTCCCTTTATCTAGCAGATACCCTTGTTGTGTTATGGTTTGCTTTATCTGTTTTTCTTGATTTTAACTGCACAGAGGCTAGAAGTGGCTGAATTCTCCGGCCTGCGTATGTGCAGTAACGGTGGGGAAGCATCTTTCTTTGATGCATTCGCTGCACAAATCACCCCAAAGGTGACTGATTGATTGAATAATCAATAACTGATTGTTTATATATGAATGTGCATATAAATATATATGATGAGTTTGTGATGTATTAGGCTGTGACAACATCCACTCCTGTTAGAGGAGAGACAGTGGCCAAACTGAAGGTTGCGATTAACGGGTTTGGACGGATTGGTAGGAACTTCCTCAGGTGTTGGCATGGTCGCAAGGACTCTCCTCTCGAGGTTGTTGTGGTTAACGACAGTGGTGGTGTCAAGAATGTAAGCCCCTAATTAACCGAGAAATGAAGAGGTTGATCTCTATTGTGGAACACATTTGACATTGATGAATTTGCAGGCATCCCACTTGCTCAAGTATGACTCCATGCTTGGAACCTTCAAGGCTGAAGTGAAAATTGTGGACAATGAAACTATCAGTGTTGATGGTAAGCTCATCAAAGTCGTCTCCAACAGAGACCCTCTTAAGCTTCCATGGGCAGAGCTCGGCATTGACATTGTTATCGAGGTGAATTAATTTCTAACTAAAGCTGCATTGTTATGATGGAAAATCGCACAAACAAACTTAGTTAACCGAAAAAGATATATGGTATATGGTTATGATCATCAGGGAACAGGAGTATTTGTTGATGGGCCAGGAGCAGGGAAGCACATCCAAGCTGGAGCCTCGAAAGTGATCATCACAGCACCAGCCAAAGGTGCTGATATCCCTACCTATGTTGTTGGAGTCAATGAGCAAGACTATGGTCACGATGTCGCTAACATCATTAGGTTCGTTTACCGTTAAACCTCTCCCATTAAGACAAGAATTAGCTAGTTTGAGTATTCATGCTTCATTTTTGTTCTCTCTTGGCAGCAATGCATCTTGCACCACCAACTGTTTGGCACCCTTTGCGAAAGTCTTGGATGAAGAATTCGGTACATTTTTTTTTCTCTGCTCACTACATGTTTCGAAATGGTTTCTTCTAGCTCATACATGAACTGAATTACAGGAATCATCAAGGGGACAATGACAACCACACATTCCTACACCGGAGACCAAGTAATATCATTTGCACATACTTATCATTATTCTATCTTTGTGTGTGTATACTTGTAGAAACCTAACAAAAGAGATTGTTGGAATTATCAGAAATATTGCACAACTTGTATTTAGGAGTTTCCAATCCTGATGTCAGTTAGAATATTTGGTTTTTGAATATAAGCTAGCAAAGCATAATCTAATCTAGGAGTATTCAATGGGTTTGATGGAGTTTTGGATTCGGATATATCATTAGTTTTCCAACACATTATAATTTTACATTGGTTTTTTCTATTTATGTTCGGTTTGCCTTGGTTTCGGGCTTTCAAGTACATAAAAAAAATAACTCCATTTTGACCATATAAGGGTATAGTTAGATTTATGGATTGGTTTATATGAATTCGGTTTATCGAGATTGAGCGCTCCTACCGCTTGTATTACAAATCATTAAAATGTTATTTTATTTGACCCAATAGATTCATTGCTCCAACCAATAGTAACATATATGTTTGAAATGAATTGTTTCAGAGGCTTCTAGATGCATCACACAGGGACCTAAGGCGTGCAAGAGCTGCAGCACTGAACATAGTGCCTACAAGCACAGGTGCGGCCAAGGCGGTGTCATTAGTGTTGCCGCAGCTGAAGGGTAAACTCAACGGCATTGCACTCCGTGTGCCAACCCCAAACGTCTCAGTGGTTGACCTTGTTGTAAACGTTGAGAAGAAAGGTTTGACAGCAGAGGACGTGAACGAGGCCTTCAGAAAAGCCGCTAATGGACCGATGAAGGGTATTTTAGACGTTTGTGACGCCCCTCTTGTCTCTGTTGACTTCAGGTGCTCTGATGTCTCTACCACCATTGACTCTTCCCTTACAATGCTCATGGGTGATGATATGGTCAAGGTTGTTGCCTGGTATGACAACGAGTGGGGTTACAGGTGAGATTTATATAAAACACATTACATTATATCAGTTTATAAATATAACCTATGAATGTGTTGTTTGTTTACGTTTGTGTTTGCGTGTTCGTATTTTAGCCAAAGAGTTGTGGATTTGGCTCACCTAGTGGCAAGCAAGTGGCCGGGAGAGGAAGCTGTTGGAAGTGGAGACCCTTTGGAGGATTTCTGCAAGACAAACCCGGCCGATGAGGAATGCAAAGTCTATGAATGAAAAAAAAGAAAAAAAAGAGCTTTATGTTTCACCAAACAATACTTTTAGCATGAGTTATTTATTCGAAATCATATAAAGCATACCTCTTCCTTTTCGTTTATCGTCGAATATAATATTATTTCAATGTTAAAACTTGGCAATGCATATTAGATACTTTAGAAAATGATTAAAAACAAAAATTATATGTTGCCAAGTAAATTGAGATGAAACTTAATCATTTTAGACGTCTCTTGGAATTCTTAACTTTAGATTTCTTAAAATTATTAATTATCTGATCATCCACTAACTTCTTCACTAACTTAAAAGTTCCAGTTTGATATCATCAAATCATAAATTTTTTTTGTTGCACTACATTCTCCATGTATTACAGGGCTGTCGGAGTGTATCCCCTGCAAAGAATGTGTTAAGTCTGTATGCACACGATTTTCCAAACTCAAGGTTTAGCCACATTTCAAACTTAATTCGAGTTGTCTCCCCAAGATAAAGTTTAAATCGATGTAAAACCTCATGTTGTTGACTTTTTGGTTGACTCCGACGGAATTACTTAACGAACGTTACTGTGCTGCTGACGTGGCGCCACTGTGCAGCTGACGTGGCAAATAAAACTAAAAACATTTGTAGTTAAGCTAGACTCGAACCTTGGTGGGAAAGCTACATGGTAAAACACACTAACCACTAGGCCACGTTAATATTTTGGGTTAATGATATGATCCTGAGCAACAACAAGGAAGGAGAGCTTGAACCTGACAAGAAACATGAAGCCAATGGAGGATTTTTGGCAACCAAGAGAGATAAGTTTCAAAGGATCAAAGAAGGCATTGGCGTGACACAATCCGTTGGAAGATTGCTTAAGGGAATATGGAATCAATCGGATCACTCTACCAAGTATGGAGAAGAAGTGAGTCAAACCACTCTGGTTTTGATTCAAACTATTCAATGAATGGGTAAGTGATTCAATTGTACTCTTTTTCCCTTGTCAAGTTTTGTCCCAATGGGTTTTCTTGACAAGGTTTTTAATGAGGCAATTGTTTCACTTCACCATAGCCCATTTGTTGAATAAATCAGACCCATGGCCCCTTTGGATGTCAAAGCCACGAAATTGTGAAGAGGAGGAGCCATTTTTATCATTCAAACTTTATTTTAATTTTTATGTCATTTTCGAGGTGTCTTGGAGCTTGTTCCAAGACTCTCTCTTCTTTCTTCTTTATATTCTCTCTTGAACTCTCTTGAGAACTCATCTAGACTTTTAATCAAAAACCTTTTCTGAATCTCTAGATCTTGTTGATGAGTAATATTCAACAAAACTTTCGATTCTTTTGGTGAGTAATATCCTTGAGAATCGATTGAGGAATATCAAGGGCCTTCCGCAACCCTTGTGAGACCGTTCGATCCACAACCTTTGAAGCAATCCGTTGCTTGCAAAGCCTATCCAAAACCATACCCAAACCGTAGAGTGAGTTCCTTGGGAGGATCGTATCAGGTGGTATCAGAGCACCACTCCACAATCTGGGTAATATCGTTCCATCTTTCACTTGTTCTTATTTCATTTCTTTCTTTTATGTGTCTGTTTATCTTGCTGAGTTCTTCACGAGTTATTTGAATATTTTGAGCATATAACCTGAATCAAACCTGTTCTTAAGATCTGTTAGAACTAGGAAATCCAAGCAAAATCGTTTCCAAAAGTGTTTTAGGTTGCTAGTTTCTTTAATTTTCAAATCGGTATTTCAAGGGTCTAGAAAAATCGAATCTGTCTGTTCACTTGCTCGAATTTTCATAATTAATTGGTGATAGATAAAATTGTGAAATCAACTGTTTTGGAAACTAGGACGAGTCTAGTATTTGTTAAAATTGATTTCAGAATTTTTGAACGTGATTTGATATTTTATCCCGTTCGATCAAGTTAAACAGTCATTTCGGGTTCTAGTTGATTATTCTTGATTTATCCTTCAATCTTGCATACTCTCACTAGTTGTTTGATCTTTTGTGAGGTATAATATGTCGGACGAAGAGAGTGAAGCTGAGAATTCCCGGCCTAGACGTGAACGTGAGTCCACTATGAACCAAAAAGTCGACGACATCACTCAACTTCTACATGAGATGCGTGACCGTATGACTGCTCTTGAAGTACGCACACCTAGAAGACAAGAGAGACAACAAGAAATCAATACGGTCAATGGGATTAGGTCTGATCAGAGCGTTGGTCGAAGAAGTTACCACGCACCGGCAAGAAATCAAAGGAATCGGCCAAGGCTATACAATGCAAACGACAATCCGTTTTACGACCGTGGGAGCTCATCCGGAGAAAATCAACCGAGACACCCACCGGCCAGGAGAATAAATGATAATGACTTAGGAGGATTGAAGCTACGAATTCCGCCGTTCTACGGAAAGAATGACCCGGACGCCTTCCTCGAATGGGAAAAGAAAGTAGAATTGGTATTCGATTGCCAAAACTTCTCCACACAAAAGAAAATGAGATTGGCTGCTACTGAATTTTGTGACTATGCCATTGATTGGTGGGATCAGCTTGTGACAAATCGGAGGCGCAACCGAGAGAATCCCGTTGAGACGTGGGAAGAAATGATCTACCTAATGCGAAGACGATTTGTTCCATCTCACTACAACCGAGAGCTTCACCAACGTTTGAGAGGACTATCTCAAGGGAATAGAGGAGTGGAAGACTACTTCCAAGAAATGGAAAAACTAATGCTGAAGGGAAACGTAGACGAGACAAGTGACGCCACCATGGCAAGGTTTCTAGCTGGTATGAACCGCGAGCTACAAGACCGTATGGAGATGCAATCATATGCCACCATAGAGGAGATGTTACATAAGGCGATTATGGTGGAAAAACAGATTAAAAGAAGAAGTGTCTCTTCTCGGCCTTCTCACGGTGCTGGATCAGTTCCTAAACCGAGCTACCAAGGTGATGAGAAGCAGATTTTCAAGCCCACGACCGAGCCTAAACAGTTCGCACCTATTCAAAGTTACAAAGGTAAAAACGAAGCTTCAGCGTCTACGGCTCGTGATGTGAGATGTTTCAAGTGTCAAGGCAAAGGACACTATGCGAAGGAATGTCCGAACCAAAGGATTATGGTTTTAATGGACAATGGAGATATTCAAGAGAGGGAAGAAGCCATCTATGACGAATCCGAGGAGCATGAGGAAGTTGCTGAGATAGGAGAGCTCCTAGTAATTCAAAGAGCTTTGAACATGAATATCAAAACCGACGAGCATGAGCAAAGGAAGAACTTGTTTCACTCTCGATGCCAAGTCCAAGGAAAGGTGTGTAGTCTTATCATAGACGGAGGAAGTTGCACCAACGTGGCAAGTGAAACAATGGTCAAGAAGCTTGATATGACCGTGAAGGAGCATCCGAAGCCTTATAGTCTTCAATGGCTAAACAATGAGGAGATGAAGGTGAAAAGCCAAGTTTCGGTTCCTATAACCATTGGCAAGTATCAAGACGAAGTGTTGTGTGACGTTCTACCTATGGAAGCAAGTCATATTCTTTTAGGAAGACCGTGGCAATTTGATCGAAGAGTTCTTCATGACGGTTTCAACAATCGCTATTCGTTTAACTACGACGGAAAGAAGATCACCTTGATACCAATGTCACCACACGAAATTTATCAAGATCAACTTCTCCTCAAGCACAAAGGTAAACAGGCTGTAAGTATAACTCCTAACTCTTCTAAGGAAAATAAGAAGTGCTTTTTGATTGATTTAAAACAAACTCCCGCGAGTTCAACTAACCATGCACCGGAGCTTTCAAATCCGAGTACGAAACCTTTTTCTTTGCAGATATCTAAGGCTGGAATCAAAGGAGAAGAACCAAAAGTAACCTCAGCCAAAGCTAGATCGATTCACAACTTCTGGTCCGGCAAGAAAGAATTTAACCAATCGATTTCTCAACAAATTGATCAATCCTCTTATAAGCATGTGAACTACTTGGTTCGATTGAGAGAGGAGTTGGACCAACAGTTTATCTCCAGGTCTAATCATTTTCACCGACCAAATGGACCTTTAGAAGAGATTGATCAAGACAAAAATCAGTTAGCACACCACAAGTCTCAACTGCCTTTGACAACTACACCTACCGCCGAGAAGAAGCATGCTGAACAAAAGACACGACCAAATGATCAAATCACTGATAGGTCAGGTAAGTTCTCTAGACTAAATACATATTTTAAGACTAACAAACGTGGTGTTTTGTTGTTTGAACACACAGATTTTAAGTTGGCTCATAACTTGCAAACCGGATCCGAGAAAAACCAAAACGTCCACGAAGAAATGGTAGAAGATGATAGCTATGGTCGTTCTGCCTTTGTGAACTCTAGAGAACTTGCACCACTCCCAATATCAGCACAGACCAACTCCAACATCTTCAAGCCCAGCTCACAAGGTAAGTACATTCTGATTTTAAACTTCAATGATCCTAACTTAGTTTTTTTCCTTGCAGATTTTTCGGATTTGAGGTCAAATCCTTTTCAACTGGGGAAGGATGATATGATCCTGAGCAACAACAAGGAAGGAGAGCTTGAACCTGACAAGAAACATGAAGCCAATGGAGGATTTTTGGCAACCAAGAGAGCTAAGTTTCAAAGGATCAAAGAAGGCATTGGCGTGACACAATCCAAGAGTATCAACAAATGGATTAAGCGTTGTATGGGTACTCTTTTTCCCTGTCCATGTTTTTATCCCAATGGGTTTTTCATGGATAGGTTTTTAATGAGGCTTATGCAACACTTCCCCATTGTCCATTTGTTGATCAACCATCCAGCCCATGAAGCCCAACACAAGAAATTTTGACCAAGGCACTTCAAGGGGTCATTTTCAAAGTAAAAGAAGACTAAGAGACATTCAAACTTGTTTTAATTTCTAGTTTAAGTTGTTATTTTCGAAACTGCCTTGTTTTTACACATTTTTCTCTTTATAAACTCATGTATGATCTTATGATCAAGTATCTAGACTTTTTAATCAAAAACTTTTTCTGAATCTCTAGATCTTGTTGATGAGTAATATTCAACAAAACTTTCGATTCTTTTGGTGAGTAATATCCTTGAGAATCGATTGAGGAATATCAAGGGCCTTCCGCAACCCTTGTGAGACCGTTCGATCCACAACCTTTGAAGCAATCCGTTGCTTGCAAAGTCTATCCAAAACCATACCCAAACCGTAGAGTGAGTTCCTTGGGAGGATCGTATCAGTTAACAGTGACAAAACTTTAATATATCTTAGTCAGTCTGTCTTTTTTTATACAAAAATAGAACTCACCATTCCCAAATGGTGAATTCTATTTTAGTATTCAAAAATTCCCGACGAATTCAAAAATTCGTCGGGAATTTCAAAAATCCGTCGGGAATTTGAAAAATCCGTCTGGAATTTCAAAAATCTTTCTGCAGTTCCAAGAATCCGTCTGGAATTTCAAAAATCCGTCTGGAATTTCAAAAATCAGTCTGGAATTTAAAAAATCTGTCTGGAATTTAAAAAATCCGTCTGGAATTTAAAAAATCCGTCGGGAATTTTGGATTTCTGAAATTATGCGACGGATTTCCAAAATTACCCGACGGATTTTTGAAATTACGCGACGGATTTCCAAAATTACCCGACGTATTTCTGAAATTTCCGATGGATTTCTTAAATTCCCGGCGAATTTTTGAACTTCCTGAAATTCCCAACGGAATTCCGATGCTGACTATTCTCGAAATTCAAATAGTCAGAAATATTCGTCGGAAATTGGATTTAACTTTTTTGAAGTCTCGGATGGTGAATTTTAGTTTTGTATAAAAAAGACATACTGACTAAGATATATCAAAGTTTTGTCACTAATAACTCAAAATATTAACGTGGACTAGCGGTTAGTGTGTTTTTCCATAGAGCTTTCCCACCCAGGTTCGAGTCTAGCTAGCTACAAATGTTTTTAGTTTTATTTGCCACGTCAGCTGCGCACAGTAGCGCCTGGTCAGCTGTACAGTGGCGCCACATCAGTAACACAGTAATGTCCGTTAAAAAATTCCGTCGGAGTCAACAAGATGGGGTTTTACATCGATTTAAACTTTGCCGTGGGGATACAACTCGAATTAAGTTAAAAATGTGGTTAAACCTTGAGTTTGAAAAACCGTGTGTATACAGACTTAACGCATACTTTGCAGGGAGATACACCCCGAAAGCCCTGTATTACAAAGTTTCTCACCTTTTTTACTCAAACTTCTTGTCTCAATTAAAACTCTCATTTAAATTTCTTGAACTTTCTAATCAACATAATATTTTGTTATTCTTTATAAATTATACATCTCCAATTGATTTAACCAATTATATTAATTAAACCAGAAACCAGCAAATCGGGTTTAGTTTAAGCGTTTTGGGTTATAATTATGACCCGACACAAGTTATTACTCTCATCAAATTGATTAGGAGCTTTAGGGTTACAAGGCTAAACACTATTAAAACCTAATAATTAAGTCTCTAAAATGGGGATTTATAAGCGCGAGAGAGTGTGATGCGTGTAGCGGAAGTAAAAATACAGAGTAAAAAATAAGAGACTGAATATGACAGCTTTTGACACCAAGTTAATGTGTGTTTTGGGCTGCGAAGGTTCCTGAAACAATCTGAACACGAACTGTGATGAGGACATCGAGGCTGAAGACGAGATTCCTATAGAAGACCTTGAAGATGCTTCTGTTATTCAAGACATTACCGCAATGAGAGAGCCGCCAAGAACTCGTTCGGGAACTAAAAGACTAAGAGGATTATTGAACAAGGCTGTTCAAGGCTTCCTAGCTCAAAACATGAAGAATTCGACCAAGACCCAAGAGGCCCAAGACTTGAAGATGTTTTCTCAATTCAGCCCGTCTAAGCTTGTCAGAGATCAGCCCATGAAGAGAGACTATGAAATTCGACCAAGCCTTCTCATTTTCGACCAGCCCACTATAAGGTATGTATCTCATTAAAATATATTGTGTTTGCTCATTTTGCAGGTCCATTAGAAGATAGGTTTATTTTATTTCATAGTTTGTATTAGGTGTTATTTATTTTATGCATTTTATTTCATTATGTTTTAAGACTATAGATTAGTATTTGTATTAGGGTTTCGCCCAAGAAGGCATCAGCTGCATGAGCCCCTTTATAAGGTTCCTTAGCAGCCGTGTATCATTTTTTTAGCCATCAATAAAAATAACGTAGTTCTTCAACGTTCTCTGAGAAAGAGTTCTGAAACCCTAAATCTCTAGCTTTCCTTGTGAGTAATATCAAGGCGACCTAGTGATCTGTCTCATCACAAGCAATCATCCTTTGTGTGGCGACTCCATCTTCACCAACGACCCACCCCACCTTGCACCATCATCTCATCGATCCACTTCATTCCTCTCATTCAATCATTCTCGCTCCATTGTTCAAAGAAGGCTTGAGACCATAGTCCATCCTTCCTTGACCACCCTCGCTTCTTACATCATTTGGTATCAGAGCTAAAAGCTCCTATCAAACCCAGGTTGTGTTCTTCCAGCATTTGTCAGTTTCTTTTCAAGTTTCTTGCTATTTGCTTCTGCATCCATAAAACATAAAACCAAATAAAGATTTCATTTGCTTTAGGTTGTTATTGCTTCAGTTTAAGTTTAGTTTCATTGATAAAAAGAGAAAAACAATCCATAAAAATCAGTTTGATTCTGTTTTGATTCTGTTTCGATTGCTACTTGTTTATTTGCTTCATTCATTTGTTTCCTTGTGTTCTGTTTTGCTGTTCTTGCTAGTCAGTTCTGTTCGTTTGCATTCGTTTGCTACTTGTGTTCTTTTTTTTCTATCTTTGATCTGTTCTTCTGTTCGCTTGTTTGTGTTAGTCTGATTTGTGTTTTCTTCGTTTGTTCTTTGTGTCGTTCGTTGTTTAGTTTTCAGGTTCAGTCCTTGTCGAGTCTGTGCTAGGTTCAGTTCTGTTTTAGTGAGTAGTCGATTCTTGTTAGGTTGAGTTCGGATCGTTGGTCTTTTTCTTAGTTCTGTTCGTTGTTTATTGCTTCTTGTTTCTTAGTCGTTCTCTTATTTGTTTTCTGTTCTTGTGTGTGTCATTTTGGTCTAGCTAAGTCTCGATTTATGATTAGGTTTAGGTTTTGTGTCGTTTAGTTAGGGTTAGTTTAATTATTCGTTTTAGTTAATTGATTTGGTTAGTGTTTTAATTAGTTGGTTTAGTTAGATTTGTTTGGTTTAAATTAAGTAGGTTTGGTTTAAGTTTAATTTCATCTGGGTAAATTAATTTGCTGGTTTATTTTATTTTGTGGTTTAGTTTGGTTATCATTTTATTAGTTATAATTTTTTCGGTTTATAATTCTTGGCTTAATTCATCTTGTTCCCTAGTCCCTTGATCGCTTTTCCGAGTGTTTGCAGGACCAGGTTTAACATGGCAGGAGTGGATGCCGACCCCAACATTGCCTTCCTAGAAGCTCTTCAAAACATGAATAACGACTTGGCCGCTCAGATTGGACGAATCGAGCAACGAGTTGGTCGCCTAGAGCTTCCCCGAGAGGAAGAGCCAGCCGATGATGAGGACAATGACCACATCCTCGACGCCAGAGCAAGGAGGAGGAACCAGAATGTTCAACACCCACGACCAGAAAGGGAAGTTAACCGAGGATTCAAGGACTTGAAACTAACTGTTCCTACTTTTG
This sequence comes from Crucihimalaya himalaica, assembly GCA_004349715.1. Taxonomy (NCBI): domain Eukaryota; kingdom Viridiplantae; phylum Streptophyta; class Magnoliopsida; order Brassicales; family Brassicaceae; genus Crucihimalaya; species Crucihimalaya himalaica. Next base: position 633,226 of record SMJT01000032.1, on the reverse strand, counting down.
CAGGAAGAGTTAATCTGCAAGCCTACCTGGACTGGGAGAGGCGCATGGAGTACATCTTCGACTAATACGAGTACAATGACCAGAAGAAGATAGCCCTTGCTTCAGCTCAGCTCACAGACCACGCCTTATCCTGGTGGGATCGAGAAACCGAGGACCGACGGAGAAACCATTTCGAGCAGATCACAACTTGGACAACCATGAAGTTCAACTTCGGGAGGCGATTTGTTCCACCTCACTATCACCGGGAGATGCATCGACAATTCAGACAACTCTCCCAAAAGACTAAGAGTGTGGAGGAGTACTTTGAAGAGTTCGAGCAGCTCAGAAACATAATGGCATTAGATGAGAGTGAAGAAGTGCTCATGGGTCATTTCATTGATGGACTCAATGATCACATAGCCAGAAAGGTAGAACGCCAACCTTTTCATGATCTAAATGAGTTATTGCATGTAGCTGTGCAGGCAGAACAGGGAATCAAGAAGAAGGCTGCAACAACCAGCCGCTCTAGACCCAGTCAATGGAGCGCACCTACTCCTAGAAACCAATGGAACGCACCTCACCCCAGCCCAGTAGCATTGACAAGGGTAAAGTTGTGGCAACAAATGTTCAGGAGAGGAGACCAGCCTATGAGGCGCCTAGAAACAACCATCAGGAATCAGGTAAGTCTTCTGTTCCTAATCCTCGAGCTAGAGACATAACTTGTTTCAAGTGTCAGGGAAAAGGACACTATGCAAGGGAGTGCCCCAACCAGCGAGTTATGATCCTTACACAAGAGGGAGGGTATGAATCCGAAGATGAGGAGGAGACCTTAGACGTTGCTGATTCAGAGGAGGAGATAGCTTACCCGGAGACAGGCGACATGCTAGTTGTCTGCAGGGCTCTAAGTGCCATGAGTGATCCTGACACCCTCCAGAGAAAGAATTTATTCTTTACTCGTTGTTCAGTCCAGAACAAGGTATGTAGTCTAATCATAGATGGAGGTTCTTGTACTAACGCTGCAAGTTGAGTTCTTGTTGATAAGCTAGGACTGAAGACAAGCCCCCATCCACGACCATATCGACTAAGATGGTTAGATTCCGACACCGAAATCAGAATCCAGAAGCAAGTTAAAGTGCCTTTCTGAATAGGCAAGTATGAGGATGAGGTTCTGTGCGATGTAGTTCCCATGCAAGTAGGACACCTCCTGCTCGGCCGCCCATGGCAGTTCGACAGAGAAGTCGTGCACAATGGTCGCACCAACACCCACTCCCTCACGTTTCAGAAACGCAAGTTTCAGCTTGCCCCATTGTCGCCTCAAGAGATACATGATATGCAGTCTAAGTTTGCTGCTGAGGCTAAGGTAAGTAAGACTAACCTCTACATTACTCCTAGTACCATCTATAAAGCTCTAGAACATAAAGAAACGGTGC
>SMJT01000032.1:574342-629259 GCA_004349715.1 Crucihimalaya himalaica | reverse complement strand
TTCTCAGACGAAGTCTCATGTAAAAGTCAAACTCTGGTCAATTACAAAACTATACCCTACTTTATGGGTAGACTTCGCCGAAGAAGTCTCTGAAGGCAAAAAGACTTCATCGAGGAAGTCTAATTACGTAATAGACTTCACAGGCACAGTCTATTACCAAAAAGACTTCCTAGATGAAGTCTACTAAAAAAGTCAAAACTATGGTCAATTGCAAAACTAGACCCCAAACTGGTATAGACTTCTCTGACGAAGGCTCCTTGTGTAGCAAACTTCGAGTGAAGTCTGCTCTAAAAGTCAAAATCTGGTCAATTGCAAAATTAGACCCGTGCTTCAGACTTCACGGGCGAAGTCTGCATCAGATAGCAAAGCAGACTTCATCGAAGAAGTTTACTAAGAGACTTCGCCTGTGAAGTCTCTAATGATAATTTCAGTAAAAATGCAATTCTAGCCTATTTGTAATTAGTTTTTTTTCTTGTCCTAACATGTGTGTTACGTATGGCTTTTGATGTTTTAGAAATTTGAACTATTTTAAAAATCGTATAATTATTTTTATATATTTTTTCTTAACTAATTAGGTGTTTAGGTTATAAACTTTAGACTTCACTGAGGATGTCTGTGCGTAGACTTCGTTCGAGAAGTCTCTTGCACTATCTGTTTAAAAAATGGATTTGTATCATATATAATTTGAATTTTCGAGATTTTAAGTTTTTTACATGTGTATTAGTTATTGTTGTTGTTTATGTATGAATTTCACATCTCAATGTCTTATATTCTATCTTAAATCGATTTTATGAATTATTGATAATTATTTTTCAACAGACTTCACCTTTGAAGTCTAACTGTCAAACAAACTAACAGTTTGCATTTGTGTTGTTTCAAATGTTTTTCAGAAAATGGTTCAAGTACCTGCTGTCTATGGAGAATGGGTGATGAGAGACTGTAAGTGGCATTTTGAGGTGGATAATCCCAAAGGAGGGAGAATGCTTTTCTTGAGTGATTCTTGTACACACTGTGAACTCATTGAGATGGCACTAGCAGACTATGAGCTGAACAAGAACGACTTCATCGAGTTAACTTACTCGTTGCCGAATTCAATGTTGCAACTAACAGATACAAATTGTCCTACACCACCTATGCATGTCTCAAATGATAGACAAGTGCGGTCCTTGTTTGAGTTATGTAAAACACATGCTGTACGCCTTTGTGTCTCGAGTCGTTTTGGTATGGCTAGTGGCAATGAGGTTGCTGGTGAAAGTGTTGACGAAGACCTTGAGGATGTAGAAGAGTTTGAAGACGAAGATATGGATATATCTGATGGTGGTGAGGTTAACGTCAACAACGATTGTGATGATGATGATGCGGAAGAATCTCATGCTGGTGAAGTTAAAGATGAATACCTTGAGGATTATACTGTGTATGGGAAAGTTAAGGATGAGGATGGTAGTGAAAATGATGATGATGATAATACGTGTCTTGTTGCGTAAAGTGGCTTTGTTAATGAAGGCCCAAGATCCAACATAACATGGTCAGACTGTATCTATACGACTGGGAGTTTTCCTACAAAGGATGCGCTTGTATCCGAGCTGCGGTTGACGGCTATAATGTCGAAATTCACGTTCAAAGTGCATAAGTCTACACAAAAGTTGTTTGTAGCCATCTGCGGTGTGCAAAAATGCAATTGGAGGATTAGAGCGGCTGTGAAAAACGAACCAAAAAGGTTTTGGGTAACCTTGTACAAAAAGATTATACTTGCAATGTGGCGGACCGAATTTCTCTGCGCAAAGGTCATGCTCCGAGATATATTGCTAAATTATTTTATGATGAATGAGGAACAATCGATGGAGTAACGCCGAAGATGATTAGATCTGCAATGAAGAATAAATATGGTATGCAGATGAATTATACCACTTCCTATAGAGCTTTAATATTTGCACAACAATTGGTGAGGGGAACAACGGAAGATGGATATGAGCAGCTGCCGTCTTATCTCTATCGCATCGGGCTAGCCAAACCCGGAACCGTCACTGATCTTGTGGTTGATGATCAAAACAAATTCAAATATCTTTTTATGGCTCTTGGAGCCTATATTACCGGTTTTCAGTTTCTGAGAAGAGTTATGGTGGTGGATGGGTGTCATCTACCGGGGAAGTATAGTGGAGTTATGCTAGTGGCTTGCGGCCAGGACGGGAATGTCCAAATATTCCAGTTAGCTTTTGCTATTGTAGACTCTAAAAATGATGAATCATGGCAATGGTTTTTCACCAAGTTGAGTGGATGTGTCTCCGATCAATTTCCTTTGGTCATAGTGTCCGACAGGCACGCCTCGATTAAGAATGTCATTGAAACTGTTATGCCATGGGCAACAAGAGGTATATGTTATTATCACCTATAGAATAACATAATCATGAAGTATAAGGGAAAGCATCTTATGTACTTGGTGAGATGGGCTACGTATGCATATACGCATTATGATTTTAACAGATACATGGAAGCCTTACGTGAGACAAAGCCCGATCTTGCAGCTTACTTGGAGAACGCAGATATGAAACTATGGACCCGCGTTCACTTTTCAGGAGAACGATACAACATACAAACGAGCAACATTGCTGAATCGATAAACTCCGCACTTAAGCCAGCTCAAGGATTTCCCATACCCTTTCTTTTGGAATTCATACGAGAGAAGCTAGGAAGATGGTTTTTTCAAAGGCGAGAAGACGCTATGAGTCTCACAACCAAACATAGCAAGGGAGTTGAATATTTGCTAACTATTCGTCAGCATTATGCTGACCAGATGACTGTCGAACACATAGACGGTTGGCGATTTCACGTGACGGGAGGACATAGAGATAGTATCGTTGATTTCCAACATCGAACATGTGGATGTGGAGTGTATGATGTTGAGAAAATACCTTGCTCGCATGCTATTGCTGCTGCTCCTGAGCTTAAAATAGATGTTGCCGCCCTCGTATGCCCGTCATACACAAAGGAATATTTGTATTCGACGTATGCAAGCAACATTTTCCCCAAATTTGTCAATATCAAAGAGCCCGAGTTTGCCAAGGTTTTCCCTCCACTCATCTAGCGTCCTCTTGGAAGGCAGAAGAAGTCAAGGTGGCAAACGTGGCTTGAAATCGCAAGAAAGACTACGCCAAAACCGCGGAAGGCTCACAAGCAATATAGTTGTTCAAAATGCTGGCAATCTGGACATACTCGTGCTAATTGTGTAAGCTAAAATCTTTGTTTTTAAGGGGACTCTGTCTTTTTTTTTTTATGTTACGTAGAGTTTCAAGGTTGAAGGAAAGTAGAAGTCTGCTCTTGAAGTCTCCCATAGAAGTCTTTAACTAGGAGTTCAGGATGCATACGAAGTCTCCAGAAGAAGTCTGCACTTGAAGTCTCCCGTAGAAGTTGATGAGGACATCGAGGCTGAAGACGAGATTCCTATAGAAGACCTTGAAGATGCTTCTGTTATTCAAGACATTACCGCAATGAGAGAGCCGCCAAGAACTCGTTCAGGAACTAGAAGACTAAGAGGATTATTCAACAAGGCTGTTCAAGGCTTCCTAGCTCAAGACATGAAGAATTCGACCAAGACTCAAGAGGCCCGAGACTTGAAGATGTTTTTCTCAATTCAGCCCGTCTAAGCTTGTCAGAGATCAGCCCATGAAGAGAGACTATGAAATTCGACCAAGCCTTCTCATTTTCGACCAGCCCACTATAAGGTATGTATCTCATTAAAATATATTGTGTTTGCTCATTTTGCAGGTCCATTAGAAGATAGGTTTATTTTATTTCATAGTTTGTATTAGGTGTTATTTATTTTATGCATTTTATTTCATTATGTTTTAAGACTATAGATTAGTATTTGTATTAGGGTTTCGCCCAAGAAGGCATCAGCTGCACGAGCCCCTTTATAAGGTTCCTTAGCAGCCGTGTATCATTTTTTTAGCCATCAATAAAAATAACGTAGTTCTTCAACGTTCTCTGAGAAAGAGTTCTGAACCCCTAAATCTCTAGCTTTCCTTGTGAGTAATATCAAGGCGACCTAGTGATCTGTCTCATCACAAGCAATCATCCTTTGTGTGGCGACTCCATCTTCACCAACGACCCACCCCACCTTGCACCATCATCTCATCGATCCACTTCATTCCTCTCATTCAATCATTCTCGCTCCATTGTTCAAAGAAGGCTTGAGACCACAGTCCATCCTTCCTTGACCACCCTCGCTTCTTACATCAAACTGGATAGGTAGGAAGATTTAGATCACCACACTTTGATAAAGTTGCCACCACAAAGTGATAAAGAAACCGGTTGAGCTAACACCACACCTGGATAAAGTTGCCACCACTAGATGATAAAGACGCTCGAATCCACCACCAATGGCTCTTCCAAAACCAAAGAATAAAGAAAAAAGATCTAAACAGATCCAAAGGGTCACAAAAGACACTCCAATTTCTTAAACTCGTTTTCTGATTTTTATTCCATAGATATGAGACTCATTATATAGAGGAAATACGTCAAAATAGCATTTAAAACTTGTCTTCATGCATACATAAACCTTCAAACTTCTAAAATACATTAAAAGCTAGAAATAAAGGGTAAAATCAATGAATCTTGACTATGGACGAAATAACTCTTTGTATTCTTATTTGGGCTTCCGTACACCATCTCTTGTACACCAACCATCTTCCGTACACCAACTACTGAAGTCTAGCAAGACTCGCGTACACAAACTCTTGTACACTAACCATCTTCCGTACACAAACTACTGAAGTCTGACATAGTCTGGCAAGATATGCGTACACAAACTCTGTACACAATTGGTGTACACTAAGTTTGTCTCTTCAATTTATCAATTTTTAACATAGTCACCACCAACCCATTACTTGCTACCGCATCAGTCCCTCCGGGTTCCAGAGGATTTATCTTCAAATCCAGCAGCTCCTCATCATCAAAGTATGGAGGAAGATCCCCATGTTGAATGTTGGTGAAACTCCATATTCAACTGGAAGTTCAAGTTTATAAGCATTTTCAACATACTTTTCAAGTATCTTGTAAGGACCTTTAGCTCTTGGCATGAGCTTTGACTTGCGCTTCCTGGAAATCTCTCCTTCCTTAAGTGCAACCAAACCATATCACCTGGTTCAAAGGACTTAATCTTCCTGTTCTTGTTGGCCTTTTGCTTGTTTTTGTATTTGCCATCTCAATCTCAGCCCAAACATTCCCATGAAGCTTCTTCATTGTCTTAACCCTCTCAGTAGCTTCATAGTTTGCTTTAAACTCACAAGGCTAATGAATTAGATCAATAGGAGTCATAGGATTCAAACCATACACTACCTCAAATGGTGAACATTTTGTAATGTAGCTCATGGATCTATTGTAAGTAAACTCCGCCTGAGCCTACTTCAAGTTCTTCTTTATCATTCCCCTCAAAAGAGTAGTCAAAGTTATGTTTGTTACCTCGGTTTGTCCATCCGTTTGTGGATGACAAGAAGTACTAAAGAGCAGCTTAGTACCAAGTAACCTCCACAAAGTCTTCGAAAAATAGCTCAAAAACTTTGAATCACGATCAGAAACAATAGACTTGAGAACTCCATGAAGATGCACCGCCTCCCTAAAATACAAGTCTGCAATTTTACTTGCATCATCTGTCTTGTTGCAAGGTATGAAATGTGCCATCTTGCTGAATCTATCAACCACAAAAAATATAGAATCTTTTCTCCTTTGGGTTCTTGGCAGTCCAACAATGAAACCCATGCTCACATCATCCCAAGGGTGCTTAGGAACTAACAAAGGAGTGTAATTACATTTTTGACTTTATAAAGTCCAGGTTGGAAATGACTCTTCGTCCTTTGACAAACCGCACACCTCTCCACAATGCTATGAACATTCTTTCCCATCTTCGGCCAAAAGAAATATTCCTACAGCATCTCCAACGTTTTATTGATCCCAAAGTGACCAGAAAGGCCTTCCCCATGTGCCTCACGAATCAACAACTCCCTTATAGAACTTTTGGGAACACACAGCTTGTTTCCCTTGAAAAGAATCCCATCCTGCAGCTGGAACTGATTCAAAACTCCCTTCTTGCACTCATGATAGATTTGTGAAAAATCTGAATCTCCATCGTACTACTCATTTAACAACTCAAAGCCCATAATCCGAGAATCCAGAATATAGATCAAAACATACCTCCTTGAGAGTGCATCAACTACCACATTTGTTTTTCCAGCCTTGTACTTCGAAACAAATGAGAAAGATTGAAGAAAATCTACCCATTTAGCATGTCTACTATCTAGCTTATGCTGGTTGTTAATGTACTTCAACGCCTCATGATCTAAATGAAGAAAAAACTGCCCAGGCCGCAAGTAATGTTCCCAATGGCTAATAACTCTCACAATCGCATAAAAATCCTTATCATAAGTTGAGTAGTTCTTCTTAGCTCTCGTCAACTTCTCACTGAAATAAGCAATAGGACGTTGCCTTTGGATAAGAACAGCTCCTATTCCAACTCCACTAGCATCACATTTCACTTCAAAAACTTGATTAAAATATGGAAGTGCCAAAACGGGTGCTTCACACAGTTTTTGTTTCACCACTTGAAAAGCTTTTTGTGCAACCATGCTCCACTCAAACTTCTCCTTCAAGCACTCAATTATTGGAGCCATGATAGTGCTGGAATTCTGCACAAAACGCCTATAGAAAGAAGCAAGCCCATGAAAACATCTTACATCAGATTGTGAAGCCGGAATTGGCCAACTCTTCATTGCTTCCACCTTGCTTTCATCCACTTCAGTTCCATCTCCAGAAACGACATATCCAAGATACACAACACTAGAAGGGAAGAATGAACACTTCTCAGGCTTAGCATAAAGTTTGTTTATCCTCAAAACCTCAAAAACCTCCCTTAGGTGCTGTCAATGATCTTCCTCATTTTTGCTATAAACCAGAATATCATCAAATTATACTACCAGAAATTTCCCAATAAAGTTGCATAGTACCTGATTCATCAAACTCGTGAATGAGCTGGGTGCATTAGACAATCCAAATGGTATGACTAGCCACTCAAACAACCCATTATTTGTCTTGAATGCAGTTTTTCACTCATTTCCTTCTTTCATTCTGATTTGATGGTATCCACTTGTTAGATCAATCTTTGTAAACACCTTTCATCCATTCAGCTCATCCAGCATGTCATCCAACCGTGTTACAGGATAACGATACTTGATGGTCATCTTGTTGATAGCTCGGCGGTCCACACACATCCTCATCGAACCATCCATGTTCGGAACAAGTAGAGCTGGAACAGAACGTGGACTCATGCTCTCCGTCACATAGCCTCTAGCAATCACTTCTTGAACTTGTTTCTGCAGCTCCTTAGCTTCCTCTGGATTACATCTATAAGTGGGCGATTAGGCAAATGTGCACCTGGCAACAAACAATCTGGTGCTCAATCCCTCTAATTAGAAGCAAACCATTTGGTAAATCTTCCGGAAACACATCACCAAACTCCCTCATCAGATTCTGCAACAATGGATGAGTATTCACCATGCCTTCCTCATCACTTTTCTCAACCATCAACAATGCAAAATCCTCCTTGCCCTTACCAATCTTCTTCACAACCTGTGACTCTCCCAAGAAAAGACTTTCCTTATAGCTCTTTTCTTCTACCAAATATGTTTCATCACATAGAGTAAGTACTAAGGGTGCCAACGTGATATGCTTCTTCTCTTTATAAAAAGAATAAGTGTTCTTGTACCCATCATGCATCACCTTTCTATCAAACTCCCAAGGTCTCCCAAGCAGTATATGACAAGCATCCATTGGAATAACATCACATAGCACCTTATCTTGATAGTTCTTTCCAATAGAAAAAGAGTTCATAACCTGTTTAGAAACCTGCAGCTTGCTCCCATCATTCAACCACTTCAGTTTGTATGGTTGCTTATGCTTTGTAGTAGGCAAACTCATATTCTCCACAAGTGTACTAGACGCCACATTAGTACAGCTCCCACTATCAATGATTAGATTGCAAACTTTCCCCAGAACTGTGCACTGAGTCTGAAATATGTTTTTTCTTTGTGCTTCTTCTACAATAGGAACAGAATGCAACGCCCTTCTAATCACCAATAACTCTCCATGATCAGGTTTTTCAATGATTTATTCATCTTCATCTGGAACCTTATGATCCATAACTTCCAATTCAAGAACATCTTGTTTCAACTCCTCTTCAATCTCCTGAATCTCTTGACTTGTCATCACCCTTTTGTTAGGACATTCAGCTTGATAGTTCCCAAATCCTTACACTTAAAGCACTTCTTCTTCAGATTCACGTCCATAGGTATTGTAATAGCCTTAAAATCTGTCTTCTTTCTACTTCCCACAACTTCACCTTTAACAACCAGTTTTGGATTCAAAGAAGAATCAGAACTGTAAGACCTTGTGAAAGGCTTCTTTCCCACCTTCACCTGTTTCTCCACCTTGATAGCAAGCTTCTTTACGTCATCAAGATTCCAGTGAGGTTGCAGCTCCACCTTTGATGCAATCTCCTCATTTAGACCATATACAAAGCGCACAATGGTTCTCTCTTTTGGTTCCTCTATAACACACCTTAACTACAACAAATCAAACTCTCTTGTGTATTCTTCAACATAACGCCTCTCCTGCTGTAAATGAGTAAATTTCAGGTACAAATCTTGCTTGTAATCATTTGTTAAGAACCACTTCTTCATAAGTCGCTTAAGCTTCTCCCAAGACCTAATTCTAGTCTTGCCTTCTCTAACGCATTGCGACTTAGTAGTATCCCACCAAAGGATAGCATAACCCTTCAGTCTCAAGGTTGCTACCTTAAACTTCCTCTCATCATCATAGGTGTTGTATTGAAACACCCTCTCCATTGATCTCAACCAATCTAGATAGAGATTACCTTCAAATTCAGGGAAATCGACTTTGAATTCTTCTCCACGATGATGTTGCTGATGTTGCGGCACATGATTGTCCCTTCTTCTTCTCCTACTTTCCATAAGGATGTTAGAATACACATCATCTGAATCAGAACTATGAGAAGAACGTCTACCTCCATCAGAAGATGAACAATCATCTTTAACTCTTTGTCTCCTAGACTGCTGATTTTGCATGTTCATGCCATTGACAGCTTGAACCATCTGCTGCCTTAATTCCTCCATCTCTCTTGTAATACGCTCAACGTGAGCTTGTTTGTCAATCCTCTAGAAAATTTCATGAAAACTCCACTTTAGTAACCTGTGCTGCTCTGATACCATTTTGATGCGTGTAGTGGAAGTTAAAACACGAAGTGAAAAATAAGAGACTAAACATGACATATTTTGACACCAATTTAATGTGTGTTTTAGGCTGCGAAGGTTCCTGAAAAATCTGAACACGAACTGGATAGATAGAAAGATCTGGATCACCACACTTTGATAAAGTTGCCACCACAAAGTGATAAGGAAACCAGTTGACCTAACACCAAACCTAGATAAAGTGGCCACCACCAGGTGATAAAGACGCTCGAATCCACCACCAATGGCTCTCCCAAAACCAAAGGAAAAAGGAAAAGGATCTACACAAATCCAAGGGGTCGCAAAAGACACTCCAATTTCTTAAACTCGTTTTCTGATTTTTATTCCATAGATATGAGCCTCTTTATATAGAGGAAATACGTCAAAAAAGCATTAAAACTAGTTTTCATGCATACATAACCTTCAAACTTCTAAAATACATTAATAACTAGAAATAAAGGCTAAAATCAATGAATCTTGACAATGGACGAAATAACTCTTCGTATCCTTATTTGGGCTTCCATACACCATCTCTTGTACACTAACCATCTTCCGTACACCAACTACTAAAGTCTGGCATAGTCTGGCAAGATTCGCGTACACACACTCTTGTACACTAACCATCTTCGTACACCAACTACTGTAGTCTGGCATAGTCTGGCAAGATACTCGTACACAAACTCTATACACAATTAATTTGTCTCTTCAATTCATCAGTTTTTAATTTAGTCACCACCAACCCATTACTTGCTCCCGCATCAAAGAGAGAAGCATTGTGATTCGTCATTGATTGACTTCCTGACACATGATCTTGGTATTACAACTTGATATATCATGCTTTTAACCCACTTTTGACCATGATATAAGTCCTTTTTATTAAGTCTTTCTAGTATTTTTAGAGTCTTTTAGAGTCTTTTCAGGATTTAGGTACGTTTGGAGCTGAATTGGACTTATTGAAGCTGTCTGGAGCATTTTGGATCTGAACGTGGATCAAGCAGTTCGGGAGCCGATATGAAGCTTCTGTATCGACCAACACCACCTAGTGTCGATCGATACTGACACTTGGAAGGAATGTGACTCGCTACTTCTCTATCGATCGATATCACTTATGGTATCGGTTGATTCGATCGATACCGACATCCAAGGAAGAGAACGCGACTTTCTACAAGTTTGAAGAATCTGCTCTTTGGCCCGGAAGACTTTATTATTTACAATATAGCCCAAACCATGTTCTAGGAGATAATTAGGTTTTTCAGCCACTTTAGAGAAAGAACTGATAAGCAGAGATAGAGATATTTTAGCAAGGTTTTGGGTGAAGATTTGTGAACCCTCTTGTTACTCTTTACTCTATTTCTTTAATGCAGTTTATTTTATTCATGATGTTTGTTTCATTCACCATGTATGAGTAGATTCCTTGTTAGGTTTAGGGTTATTCAAAGGTGTTTGATGAATTGTTAGATTGAACTGAATTGTCAGGGAAAATCCATAGAGTCCTTCATCTAGACTTGTGATTATTGCTTATTCTAGCTTCGCGACCTAGAATCTTATATTAGGTTGATTAATTAGCACAAAACTGTGATTGATTTCCTGAACTAGTATTGGGTGAGCAAAAGATCTATTCGCAAAGAAATTTGGTTTAGGATTTTGTGAACAATTGAACCTGATCATTAATGCTTGTTTGAATTCATAGGATTTGCAAAGAAATTTGGAATTCTAGGTTTAGACATAGATAATCTATGCAGCAAAAGTTGGTTGGTTTTATATTCGTGTTTCAAGTTCAAGAACGGTGCTTAATATATTCCTGACAATATGTTTGATATGCAATTCTGATTTACTGGCGAATTTCCCTAGGCTTAGCGTTTACCTCCATTGATTTTACAACCAGTTTTTAACTCTTTGCTATTTTTAATTAATTAACATTGATTTTGCTGAGCTTAATTCATATTCTGAATTCTATTGAATGATATCTTGAGTCTTTGTGGTTCGACCCCTAATATATTGCAGCTACTGCTTTAGTACTTTTAGGGTATAATATCTGAGCATATCACAACTATGAAGACACGTAAGCTTTGTTGATTGGTGGAAATACGAGAAACATGTGGACGGGATTCGAGCGAGTTGTTACGGTCATATAAAGCAACGATTCTGCTCATTTGAGATGATTAAGCAAAACCTGGAGTTTGTAATCTTCTTCTTCTTTGTTGGTTTCTCAGTGAATTGTAGTGTGGTGTAATACTCATCTTGTTGGAGTTGTTTCTTTCACCTATGCTCGATATTGTGAAATTCGGATCCGCATTTTATGAACTTTGATTAACTTTAGGTATTGTATTTCAATTTCAATCAATTGAGTTACAGTTTTTCTACAACAAAGGTATAAGAGCTCAACGATTCTAAAAAACTATGGCGGACGTAATCCATAAGCAATTGGTCGAGCTAATATATTTATTGTTGCTTTCAGGAAATACGGTGGAGGATAATCATCAATTTGATGTTTTATCAGACTCACCCCTTACAGTTTTACCTGAATTGAATCATCGAGATGTGATTGAAATTATTACAGAGATAACCAAAGCTCCATCGTTGTCTAACCGCATAAAGAGCTCTCCAGGAGAATTCTCATGATTAATTGTGATGAATATCAACTCTCTGATGAAAAGGAGTTAGTAGAAATTGAGGTTCAGAGTGTAGTCATATGTTGATATCGAATGGAAAAGATGGTTCACAAGACGTGAAGTCACCATACACGCTTGAAGTGGATCATCACTTAAACACAAACGCAAATATGCCAAACCCACATGTATGTGTCTATGATTCTGAGATTTTGAGGAATATTGAAATTAGAGAAGTAAATTTAAGGTTGGAAAATTGAGAATTTGATGTGATGCAAGAGAATCTGGAGCAAGATTGCGTTCGAAAGACGGGGTCACAATGTGCGCAGTATCACAAAAAATTGCTATATACACCAAGTGTTTGGTAAATTGTCTCAGCATCAAGAAAATCTTGAAACAAGGAAGAAAATCGTGGATGTTCAAATACAAACCCGCTAAGGGAAAAATAAGGAAACGAGACAATCATTGGATTTTGAGTTTTTAACTGTGATATAAGTCCTTTTATTGAGTCTTTTGAGTTTTTTTAGAGTCTTTCAGAGTCTTTTCAGGAATTAGGCACAACCGGAGCTAAATTGGATTTATCAAAGTTTCTGAAGCATCTCAGAGCTGAAGTAGTTCGCGAAACTGAGGCTCAGTATTGATCAACACCCATACAGTTCGGGAAACTGAGGCTCAGTATTGATCAACACCCATACAGTGTCGATCGACACCGACATTTGGAAGAAACGTATCTCAGCATTCCATTATCGATCGATACCATTTATGGTATCGGTTGATACCGATAGCCAAGACAGAAAGAACGCGCGATCCTCAGCAAGTTCAAAGAACCAGAAGATTTCCCTATTTGCAATTTAGCCCTAGACGTGTTTTTAGCTTTATAATTAGGTTTTTCAGCCACTTTGAGAGAGAGAACTGATCCTTGGAGATAGAGATTTTGCAATAGAGTTTTGGGAGAAGAACCATGAACCCTCTTTGTATTCTCACTCTATTTTACTTTATGATATCTATTTTATTGATGATGTTTGTTTCATTCACCATGTCTGAGTAGATTCCTTGTTAGGTTTAAGGTTATTCAAAGGTATTTGATGGATTGTTAAATTGGATTTAATTGTTAGGAAAATCTATAGAGTTCTTCACCTAGAATTGGAATTACTGCTTATTCTAGACATAGATAATCTTCACAGCGATGGTTGGTTGATTTTATATTTGTGTTTCAAATTCAAGAACGATGCTTATTTTATTTCCTGACATTTCATTTCATACACAATTCTGATTTACCTGCGAATTTACCTAGGTCTAGCGTTTTTCTCATTGATCTTACTACTTGATTTTAATCGTTTTGCTATTTTTGATTATATTCATTTTACTTAGCTTAATTCACATTCTGAAATTTATTGAGTGACAATCTTGAGTCTTTGTGGTTCGACTCCTAAATTACTACATCTACTGCTTAGGTGCTTTTAGGGTATTATATTTGAGCATATCAAATTTTGGTGCCGTTGCCGGAGACTCTAATTTCGCCATTAGATTTCAGTTTAGAATTTCGACTAAGTTATTGAGCATCGATCGACACCCTTCAGGTATCGATCGATACTCGTCTTACTCCCGGTTACTTACGTACTTTAACTTCTGTGTTTCAGGTGTATGCAAAATTGTGAGACCAGAAGAAGCAAGAACAAGCAGTTGACCAATCTATCTAACAAAGAACTAGCTGATTTAGAGAGCACGATCAGAAATCAAAAGAAGCAAACAGAGATGAACAATCCGATTGTGCTCACTCGTGATGAAGCTGGGATTTTGAGAGATCAGGAAGGTCACCTGTGTGACGAGCAAGGACATATGCTTAATGGAGAAGGAAACATCGCTGTCCCTGCACCGGTAGCCAACGAGGTTATCCCACCAACTGTGCGTGGGAATGTTGGGAATGCTCTGGTTAATCGCGCCAAAACTTTTAGGGAGTAGAACAGACCCGATCAGTTCTATGCCAATCGGTATGCGATTCGTATTCCCACTTTTCAGAGGAATGACTTTGAGCTGAAGCATGCATACTACACTCTCGTAGGCCAGCATCCTTTTCATGGTCTTTCCCACGAGCATCCCATGGATCCCATCGAGAGGTTCGAAGATTTGGTCACTAGCATCAAGTACAATGGAGTGCCCAATGAATTCCTCCTCTGTAAGCTTGTCCCATACTCTCTTGGTGTGGATGCAGCTTACTGGCTGAAGCAGTTACCTCCTGGTTCTCTGACTACTTGGGAGGAGACTAAGAATACGTTCCTGAAAAATTTCTATCATGATGCGAGATCCGAAGAGCTCAGGAACAAGATCTCCCAGTTTTCTCAGGGAGCAACTGAGGCATTCAAGGATGCTTGGGTTAGATTTCGGTCTTATCAGAGGGATTGTCCTCATCACGGTTTCTCACAAGTTCAGCTACTCGGTATTTTCTTCCGAGGGATCGATTGGAGATATCAGATGACTCTGGACGCTGCGAGCAATGGGAATTTCAACACGAGGTATCCTGAAGATGCTTACATACTGATTGAGAACTTGTCATCTATCAACATCACCAAGAATGCCGATTACGAGTTTAATAAGTAGAATGGTATCGTTGACTGACTGTTGATTGCTGAGGTACATGCGAAGCTGGATTCGGTTCACAATTTTTTTATTGGCAAGCAGTAGAAGGCAGTGCATTTTGTTGAAGAAGTCGAGAACTTTGATGTAGGTGAAGCAGAGGATGTTAACTACATTGGTGGTAATGGATTTCAGAATTCGTCGTACAACCGCAGTTTCACCAACAACTCTCAGAGAGGAGCATTCAAATCTGACTTCAAACCCACAAGTTTCGAAGCGAGCTCTTTTGCTTAGAAACCTTTCCAGAACAGCGGATACACTCGCACCTATGGAAACTCATCTTATCAGACACCACCTCTCAAGACTCAGGAAAGCAAGGTTGAATCTATGCTTGAGCAGATTCTTGAGGGGCAGTAGAAGATGGCTGTTGATTTCAATTGGAAGATAGATGCTTTGTACACTGACCTGAACGGGAAGATCAAAGCCCTTAACATTCATCAGAAGAAACTGGAAACTCAAGTTGTCCAGACTGCAGAAATAGTCAAGAGACAGGATGGTTTCTTTCCTGGGAAGACGGTGAATCCAAGGGAGCACGTTCACGCTATCACCTTGAGAAGTGGAAAGGAAATCAGCCCAGGAATGAAGAAAACCTATTCTACAAAGCAACTCGTCGATCTTGCTGGAGACGACGACGATAAGATTCCTGGGATTACCCCAGTATCGATCGACACTCACCCAGTGTCATTTGATACCAACCTACATCGATCAACCCCTGTTCAACGATATGAAGAGGCAGTTGCACGAATACCAGCATCGATCGACACTCACCCAGCGTCAGTCGATGCCAGTCCAGACATCAAGAAGAAGCAAGCTACGGGGAACACTGGTAGGATTTACGTGCCTAAGATACCTTTCCCTCGACCTCCTACCAAGACTAAGAAGGAAGTAGAAGAGGCCAGATGCAAGGCGATGCTAGAGAAGTTGGTTGTTGAACTCCCCTTCGTCGATGCTATCATGACTTCACCATCTACCCGACCCAGGAAGTTTCGTCTTGGATTGCACAATCTTTACTGAAAGGTTCGAGCGGTCCCTCTGTGATCTCGGTTCCAGTGTCAACCTTATGCCTTATTCAGTGGCTAAGAGAATGGGGATGACAGACTTCACACCCACTAGAATCTCCCTAATCCTAGCTGACCGCTCAGTTCGCTTTCCCAAAGGATTACTCGAGGACGTCCCAATAACGATCGGAGACTGTTTTGTTCTTACTGATTTCATAGTCCTTGAGTACGACGCTGAGCCTAGAGATCCACTGATTTTGGGTAGACTCTTTCTTGCTACTTCATGTGCTCTGATCGATTGCAAGAATGGAAGGATATCCCTTAACATTGGTGATCTGATCATGACTTTCAACATGGAGAAGATGATGAAAAAGCCAACCATTGATGGGCAGACATTCTTCATCGATACCTTCAGTGATATATCAGACGAGTACTTCATAAGGTTACACCCCGAGAACCCGTTGGAGAGAGCACTGGTTTGTTCGGCTGAGACAGAGATGTATTCGAGTGAGGTTGCTGCCGGATACGCCAAGATACTTGACAACAGCCCTAAGGCATCGATCGACACCACTGAGAGCATCGATCGACACTTGCTATTTTTGCCCAAGGAACTGGTTGCCACTCCTGCACAATCTAAATCGTTTGGCGACTGGAGTGAGGAAAGAGCTCCTAAACTCGATCTTAAACCTCTTCCAGCCAACCTGAGGTATGTCTTTCTTGGCCCTAACTCTACCTATCCTGTGATTGTTAATTCTTCTTTGAACAACGCAGAGGTCGCCTTACTGCTGAGCAAGCTGCGTAAGTATCGCAAAGCTCTCAGCTATTCTCTTGATGACATTTCAGGTATATCAGCGGATTTATGCATGCATCGGATTCATCTGGAGGACGAGTCGAAAGCTTCAATCGAACATAAGAGGAGGCTTAACCCGAATCTGAAGGAAGTTGTGAAAAAGAGATAATGAAACTTCTGGAAGCAGGGATCATCTACGCCATCTCCGACTTCAGTTGGGTCAGTCCAGTTCATGTGGTACCCAAGAAAATAGGATTCACTGTGGTGAAGAATGAGAAAGGCGAGCTGATCCCGATGAGAAAGATCAGTGGGCACCGCATGTGTATAGATTACAGGAAGTTGAATGCTGCTACTAGGTAAGATCACCCAACTACCATTCATCGATCAAATGCTGGAAAGGTTGGCGAGTCACCCGTATTACTACTTCCTAGATGGATACTCGGGCTTCTTCCAGATCCCGATACATCTAGATGATCAGGAAAAGACGACGTTTACATGCCCCTACGACACATTCGCTTACAGGAGAATGCCGTTTGGGTTATGTAATGCTCCAGCCACTTTCCAGAGATGTATGATGTCGATTTTCTCAGATATAATCGAGGAGTTCATGGAGGTATTTATGGATGACTTCTCAGTTTATGGATCTTCATTTAAGGGCTGTCTAGACAACTTATGCAAGGTACTGCAGAGATGTGAGGAGAAACATCTGGTCTGGTCCTGAACTGGGAGAAGTGTCACTTTATGGTTCAAAAAGGCATTGTTCTAGGACACAAGGTTTCTAAGGCTGGGATTGAAGTTGACAAAGCTAAGATTCAGGTTATGACAAGCCTTCTGCCACCAACATCTGTGAAGGACATTTGAAGTTTCCTTGGTCACGCCGGGTTCTATCGACGATTCGTCAAGGATTTCTCCAAGCTAGCTCGCCCACTCACTGCTCTTCTATCTAAGGATGTCACTTTTGATTTTACACCGGAGTGTCTTGTCTCATTCGAACAGATCAAGAAGGCACTAGTTTCTGCTCCTATTGTTCAACCACCAGATTGGAATCTTCCTTTCGAGATTATGTGCGATGTGAGTTATTTCGCAGTTGGGTGAGAGGAAGGACAAGAAACTCCATGTTATTTACTATGCTAGCAAAACGTTGTATGATGCTCAGATGAAATACAGCACTACAGAGAAAGAGTTACTAGCTGTTGTGTTCTCCTTTGAGAAGTTTTGCTCTTATCTGATTGGGAGCAAGGTAACCGTTCATACCGACTATGCTGCTCTCAAGTATCTGCTGCAGAACAAGGATTTAAAACCTCGCCTCTGCCGCTGGGTTCTACTGCTCCAAGGTTTTGACATTGAGATTAAGGACAAGAAGGGGGTAGAAAATGGAGTTGCAGATCACCTCTCGCGTATGAGAATCGATGAAACCGTGCCTATTGACGATTCCCTACCTGAGGAGAAGATTTATTTCATTGAAATTGGGATTCGACATGATCCTGCTGCAACTCTGCCATTGCAGAATATCTGTATCGATCAACACTCACCCAGTGTCGGTCGATACTCTCACGAGATTTTGCAATCTTCCCATGTCCAGAACTCCAGCATCGATCGACACCCGATATATGCCAATGTTATTTTGACTCCAGATCACTTTTCTGCTGAGGAATCCCTAGCTGCTGTGACTACTCCTGCTGAACCTTGGTATGCCGACATAGCCAATTATCTTGCCGCAGAATATGAACCAAAGCATCTCAAGAAGTATGAGAAGAAGAAGTTTCCGCGGGATGTCAGACGATTCTTTTGGGATGAGCCTTACTTGTACAAGCACTGTTATGATGGGATTTACAGAAGGTGTATCGCTGAGACTGAGTATGCTGGGCACTTTGCCACGTTTAAGACAGTCTCCAAAGTTCTTGAAGCTGGTTTTTGTTGGCCTACACTGTTCAAAGATGGTCACGCTTTTATCTAACACTGCGATGTCTGCTAGAGGAGAGGGAAGATCAGTAAGCGACATGAGATGCCACAGAACTTCATCCTCGAAGTAAAATTTATTGACTACTGGGGCATCGATTTCATGGGACCATTTCCTCTGTCGCGGCAGAACAAGTACATCTTGGTTGCTGTGGATTACGTCTCCAAGTGGGTGGAAGCTATTGCTAGTCCTACTATCGATTCTTTTGTAGTCCTGAAGCTGTTCAAGACCATCATCTTTCCCCGATTTGGAGTACCTCAGATTGTTATAAGTGATGGTGGCACTCACTTTATCAACAAGATTTTCGAAAAGCTACTAAGGAAATATGGTGTGCATCATCGCGTCGCCACACCTTATCATCCTCAGATGAGCAGACAGGTTGAGGTCTCCAACAGACAGATCAAAGAGATTCTGGAGAAGACAGTTGGCGCTACACGGAAAGGCTGGGCCACGAAGCTCTACGATGCACTTTGGGCCTACCGGACCGCTTTCAAGACGCCACTTGGCACCACACCGTCTCACTTGCTATACGAGAATGATATGATAATGGATACGCCAGCTTTGGAAGAGGATCTCGAGGAAGCATTGATCATTCCCGAAGGTCCCGTTACGCGATCGAAGACACAAAAGCTTAACCGAACTGTCCGGGAGTTACTTAACAATGTTCGAATCACTCAAGAATTCCCGAGCTCCGCACTACCATTCGACTGAGCTCCCGTGCTCAAGAATTCCCGAGCTCCGCATTCGACCGAGCTCTCGCGCTCAAGGACTCCCGTGCTCAAGGATTCCTGATCTCCGCACTATCATTGTCCGAGCTTCCGAGCTCTCTCACACCGTCCTCAACATGATCCGAGTACAACACTCGTACTTCCCATAGAAGTTGGACCGAGGTGTTTGATCTTGTACTCTTTTTCCCTACTTTTAGGTTTGTCCCAATGGGTTTACCAAAAGAGGTTTTAACGAGGCAAGAACATTCATCTCCCGAGCTGGACCAACTTCTCGGTCAACAACCGATAAAAAGGATGGGAGGCTAAGAGGCATTCACACAAGAGTTAAAGTCTTTAATTAGACTTTGTTATTTCCCATACATTGTTTTTAGTCTTTTCTACAAAACTCTTTACATTCTAGTTCTATTTAAACTATGTAATCTTTTTGAGAATAAGAATCCAATTTTATACCTTTTTTTCTTAGAGAAGTCTCTCTTTTGTTCTTCAAGAACTTTCGATCTCTTTGGTGGTTAGCCAAGAAATCAAACCGTTCCTAGAGTGGTTAGCTCTTTGAACACAATCGTTCACTAAGGTGGTTAGCCTTGTGTTCAACCCGATTCCGAGGTGGTTAGCCGACGAGTCACAAGCGTTCCATAGGTGGTTAGCCTACGGTTCAAGTTTACCGAGTGCAGTCCATAGCCCTCGACGCAACCATTCACTTCCCCGCCTTGTTCTACAAGGATTATCCGTAACCAATACCGAACAAGAGTGTGTTTCTTGGGAGATCTTACCAAGATCGTATCAAGTGGTATCAGAGCCACGCTCTTGATTAAACCCGGTATTTTCTATCCATTTTCTACCTCTTCATTTTCTGAATACTTTCTTTTCTTTTCTATCTATTGTATTAAACCAGTTTTTTTTTTAAAAAAAAAAAAAAAGAAGAATCTGTTCATCAATTTTTTATTACCTTATCTTGTTCTTCTCATATTCACTAGCTGATCTAATTGGTTTTTGAAGCTATCCCATCTGATTAAGTTTCGATTAGTTCCTTAAGACCGACGAGAACTTCTAGTGTGTGTTGAGGAAATTTCTTGAGAGTTGTGAGAAACACCGAGAGAAAACATTGAGTTTATTTACTAACGTGTTTGTTTGTTTTGCAAGGTACAATGTCACAAAGTCATGAATCCGACGATAACATGCAGAGCCATGATGAGAGAATTACTAGGACGATGAATTTGGTAACCGAATCCGTTTAGTCCGACTAGAGGAGCAAGCCGAGCGTCCAACCGTTGGCATTGCATTTGTGAACAACATGGAACGAAATATGTATCTCGACGAAGTGTGAAGGACAAAGACAACCACGCGTGCCACTAAAGGCAAAGGGGATGACACGAAACCAACAACAACATCGGGCGAGAACAACAAAACCACTCTATCGGCAAAATCATCAAACCGGCAAGGCTAACATTTAGTCATCCGTTTTATGAGCAAGATTTCTCATCGAAAGGACGGCTGACTCAACAACCCGTCCAGGAAGAACGACAAGAACTTGGCGGTATAAAACTTCGCTTCCAAAATCCTTCTAACGGAACAACGAATCCGGACGCATTCCCAGAAATGGGAAAAGAAAATTGACTTAGTTTTTTAATTCGCCAACCACCTCTTCCGAACGAAAGAAGGTCAGGTTTAGCCGCTACTGGAGTTCCATAATTATGCTATTGACTGGTGGGATCAATTGGTGACTTCAGGAGGAACGCAATGGAGAGAACCCCATTGAGACGTGGGAAGAAATGTCTTTGGTTATGAGGAAGCGTTTTTGTTCCGACTCACTACCTTCGAGAACTACTCTCATAAAATTGAGAAGGTTGTCACAAGGAACTAAAGGAGTCGAGGATATACTTCCAGGAAATGAGAGAAGCTCATCCTCAAGGCTGACATAAATGAGCCCGGCGATGCGACATATGGCGAGATCCTAAGTGGAAGATGAACAGAGATTAAACAAGATCGATGGAAATGCAAGCTCGTATCGTACCGTGGAGGAGATGCTTGCAATAGGCCAATTCTTGTGGAGCAACAACTCGAAGGAAGCGAGTATCTCACGACCATCTTACACCTCTAAGCCGAGCTATTGCCAAAATCGAGAAGACCGAGCTACCAGTCCGTACCTATTCCAAGCCCAAGTCGGAATTCAAACCCGAGCTCATCCGGACATGGACTACAAAGGGTAAGGCTGGAGGCTACTTCTACTGTTCGTAATCGTGAGATTGAGTGTTTCAAAGTAGGGGCAAAGGTCATTATGCGAACAAATGTTCCAAACCAACGAACGCATGATGTTAATGGACGACGGTGAGATTGTGACCGAAGACGAAAAAAGGTTTGATTAAGCACCTATCTACGACGATGAAGGAGAAGAATATGCGGTTGATGGAGAGCTACTTGTAGCTAGGCGTGTTTCTATTTCCCAAGAGAAGTCGTTGAACGAACAAAGGGAACTTGTTCCACACTCGATGCATTGTTAAAAGCAAGGTGTTGTAGCCTAATCATTGATGGACCGGGATTTGCCGAACGTGGCTAGTAAACTTTTGGTGGAAAAGTTAGGCCTTGGAGACTAGGAGACTCGCAACCGTACAACCTAAAGGTGGTGAATAACCAAAGGCCCCTCCAAGTCACAAGGCAAGTCACGTTTCCCTTTGGCGAATTGGGAGATATGAGTGGGTATGTGATGACGTGCTACCTATGGAGGCTGGTCATATTTTACTTGGACGACCATGGCAGTACGATCGTAGATCCGTTCATGATGGTTACACCAACAAACATTCTTTTGAAACCAAAGGCCGGAAGATCACTCTCGTTCCTTTGTCACCGGCATGAGTATATCTCGATCAGCTTAAAACTTGAGCAAAACAATGGCAAGAGCAATGTGAGTGAACGCCAAAAAAACTTTATCTACCAAAATGAGTGTGAGAGTTTCTTGAGAAAAACTGATACAAAGGCTTGGAGATTAAACCGTGAGAAGTGAAAATCTTTTCGTAAAGCCAAGTGAGAATAAAAATTTGCGCTTGCTACCAAGCAACCATTGGTTTTGATTATTTTTAAGGATGCTTTTACAAGCATGACTAATCTCGAGCCGGATATTCCGAGCAGTGTGTCTTCTCTTTTGCAGGAATTTCGTGATGTTTTCCCCGAGATAGCCCTAGTGGTTTACCTCCTATTCACAGGGATTGAGCATCAAATCGATTTCGTTCCCGGGAGCCACACTACCAACCGGCCAGCTTATCGAACCAATCCGGTCGAAACCAAGGAACTCCAACGGCAAGTCGGTGAACTTATGGAGAAGGGTCTTTTATCCGAGAGAGTATGAGTCCGTGTGCGCGTTCCGGTGTACTTGTCCTAAGAAAGACGGATCTTGGAGGATGTGCGTCGATTGTCGAGCTATCAACAATATTACGGTTAGTACGCTGCATCCAATTCCCTGGTTAGATGACATGCTAGATGAGCTTCATGGGTCTAGTATCTTCTCTCAAATTGATTTAAAAAGTTGGTTATCACCAAATCCGGATGAAGGAAGGTGATGAGTGAGAAACGCTTTCAAAACCAAGCATGGATTATACGAATGGCTTGTTATGCCGTTTGGTCTCACTAACGCACCAAGTACTTTTATGCGTCTCATGAATCATGTCCTTGAGTCTCTTTATAGGCGTCTTGTTGTTGTTACTTTTGATGATATCTTGATCTATAGTAAGACTTTGGACGAGCATGTAGGTCATTTGCGTAAGGTGTTAGAAGTGCTTAGGACGGAACACTTTTGGTCAATGTGAAAAGTGTTCTTTGTTCAAGATAATGTGGTCTTTCTAGGTTTTGTTGGTAAGTTCGCAGGGCATACAGGTTGGACGAGGAGAAAGTAATAGCATTCGAGATGGCGAGTCTAAGACAGTAGGAGAAGTAGTAAGCTTTCAGGCTTAGGCAGGATTTTTAGACGGTCCTCGTTCGGGATACATCTTATCAGCACTATTGCGCACACCACTCACCGATATAGTGATAAGAAGGACGTGGCTTTAAATGGGAGAAGATAACGGTTGAATGCGAGGATGAAGATCAAGCCATTCGAAGATTGGCCGAGTCTAAGACAGTAGGAGATAGTCTGTACTTTATGGCTTAGCAGCGATTTTATCCGCACGGTTGTTCGGACTTTCAGCACTATTGCGCACCACTCACCGAAGTGATTTAAGAAGGACTGGTTCAATGGGGCAAGCACAAAGAAGACGCTTCGAGCTCCTAAAACACAAACTTCTCAACGCCCCTTCTTCTTGTTTTACCCGATTTTCTTGAACATTTTGAGATGAATGCATGCTTCTGGTATACGACTGGTATTGGAGCTGTTCCTACATGCAAGAGAAGAAGCCACCGCCTTCCTTTAGTGAGAACTCGGAGGAAGGCAACCCTCAACTACCCGACTTATTACGCACAAAGAGCTTTATGCCTTAGTTTCGTGCACAGCTCCCAAACATGGCAACGACTACCTTTGGCCGAAAAATCTCGGATTCACACCGATCATCATCACTCAAAGCAATTTAAGACCCAACACAAGTTGACACAAGAGGCATGCGCGGGTGGATGGAGTTCGTAGAGACATTCCCTATACGGATTCAATACAAGCAAGGGCAAGAAAACATCGTGGCCGATGCAGTTAATCTATCGGAGATTACACTTCTGATCTCCAACTTTAGGATGCTAAGATTCTCGATTTGAAAATAATAAGACCTACGCAACGTCGATTCTGATTTCCAGGAAGTATTTCTCATGCTTGTGCAAAATTTGCTTCGGGAAAATATTTGAAGTGAATGGTTTCTTGTTTTACGAGAATCGACTTTGCATTCCTAACTCTTCTTTGCGAGTCTTCTTGTTAGGGAGGCACATGGTGGCGAACTTGATGGGACATTTTTGCGTAGCCAAACACTTTCTTGTACCAAGACCGTTTCTTTTGGCCGCACATGAAACGTGATGGTGGAAAAATTTGCAAACCGAGTGCACCACTTGTAAGTTCTCAAAATCCAAGAGCCAGAGGCCAAGGTATCGTACACTCCTTTACCGATTCCTAGCGCACCATGGACCGACATTTCGATGGAATTTTATGTTCGGATTGCCTAGGACTAAGAAAGGACGTGATTCGGTCTTTGTAGTGGTTGATAGGTTTTCTAAAATGGCTCCTTTCATTACCTTGCCATCAGACCGATAATGCATCTAACATCGCCGACTGTTCTTTAAGGAGATTGTGCGCTTGCATGGGATGCCTAGGACTATAGTCTCGGATAGGGATACAAAGTTTCTGAGTTATTTTTGAAGACCTTGTGGTCTAAGCTAGGACTAAACTTTGTTTCTCTACGACTTGTCATCCGCAAACCGATTGGACAAACCGAGGTGGTCAATGGACCTTAGGAACTCTTTTGCGGGCTGTGATTAAGAAGAATCTTAAATCTTGGGAGGATTGCTTACCTCATGTAGAATTTGCATATAATCATGCCGTGCATTCTACTACATCTTTCTCTCCTTTTCAAGCTTGTTTATGGATTTAATCGCTTACACCTCTTGATCTAACTCCTTTACCTTTGAGTGAGCGTGTAAGTATGGACGGACAGAAAAAGGCTGAGCTGGTCAAGAAAATGCATGAAAAGGCGAAGCAGAATATTGAGCATAAGACGGAACAATACCGCAATAATGCTACAAAGGGCGACCAAAAGAACGTTTGAACTTGCGACCAAGTTTGGATCTATTAAGGAAGGATAGGTTCCCAGAGGAAAGGAAATCCAAACTCATTGCCTCGAGTTGACGGACCATTCACAATTTTGAGAAATCAATGACAATGCTTACAAAATTGATTTCCAAGGTAAGTATTCCGTGAATTCTAGTTTTAAACATCACTGATATTCTTCCTTTTGTGACTGATGAAGCAGACATGAGGACAAGTCCTTTTCAAGAGGAGGGGGATGAATATGATCATGGATACGCCAGCTTTGGAAGAGGATCCGAGGAAGCATTGATCATTCCGAATGTCCATTACGCGATCGAAGACACGAAAGCTAAACCGAGCTGTCCGGGAGTTACTTAACAACGTTCGAATCACTCAGAATTCCCGAGCTCTGCACTACATTCGACGAGCTCCGCGCTCAGGGTCCCGTGCTCTAAGAATTCTCGAGCTCCGTATTTCACCGAGCTCCCGCGCTCAAGGACTCCCGTGCTCAAGGATTCCCGAGCTCCGCACTATCATTTGTCCGAGCTTCCGAGCTCTCTCACACCGTCCTCAACGTGATCCGAGTACAACACCCGTACTTCCCATAGAAGTTGGACCGAGGTGTTTGATCTTGTACTCTTTTTCCCTACTTTTGGGTTTGTCCCAATGGGTTTACCAAAAGAGGTTTTAACGAGGCAAGAACATTCATCTCCCGAGCTGGACCAACTTCTCGGTCAACAACCGATAAAGAGGATGGGAGGCTAAGAAGCATTCACACAAGAGTTAAAGTCTTTAATTAGACTTTGTTATTTCCCATACATTGTTTTTAGTCTTTTCTACAAAACTCTTTACATTCTACTTCTATTTAAACTATGTAATCTTTTTGCGAATAAGAATCCAATTTTATACCTTTTTTCTTAGAGAAGTCTCTCTTTTGTTCTTCAAGAACTTTCGATCTCTTTGGTGGTTAGCCAAGAAATCAAACCGTTCCTAGTGTGATTAGCTCTTTGAACACAATCGTTCACTAAGGTGGTTAGCCTTGTGTTCAACCCGATTCCGAGGTGGTTAGCCGACGAGTCACAAGCGTTCCATAGGTGGTTAGCCGACGAGTCACAAGCGTTCCATAGGTGGTTAGCCTACGGTTCAGGTTTACCGAGTGCAGTCCATAGCCCTCGACGCAACCATTCACTTCCCCGCCTTGTCTACAAGGATTATCCGTAACCAATACCGAACAAGAGTGTGTTTCTTGGGAGATCTTACCAAGATCGTATCAGAGAAAGCGTGTCATCTTCCAGTTGAAATCAAGCACAAAGCAGCCTGGGCTACCAAATTGATGAATTTTGATATCAAGTCTGCTGCTCAACAGCGATTGGTTCAACTGAATGAGTTGGATAAGATCAGACACCTCGCCTATGAAAACTCCAAGTTGTACAAGGAAATGACTAAGGCCTATCACGACAAGAAGATTCTTTCTCGCCACTTTGAACCGAATGACCAAGTACTTCTGTATAACCGAATGTACAGTTATTTCCTGGGAGATTGCCTTCTCGTTGGTCAGGTCCCTTAATTCACAATCAAGGAAGTCCGCCCACATGGCGCAGTCGTGTTGCTGAATGCTAAGGGAAAGGAGCTCACAGTCAATGGACAGCGGGTGAAACACTATTGGGCGAAAGCCGCTATTCCAGATGGCAACAAAATGCCTCTGGCTGAACCACCAGCTGCCTTAAAGATCCCAATGTCGAGCTAATGACATTAAACAAGCGCTTGGTGGGAGGCAACCCACTGGTGAGTCAGTACATAAGTCTTTTCTTTCGTTTTCATTTTCGTTTTTGTGTCTTGTGTATTCACGTGAACCAGGTTCAGATGAGCAGTATCGATCGACACCCATCAGTATCGATCGATACTACGACCAGGGAAGGACTGTGCTATCATGTCGTGAGTATCGATCGACACCACTTATGGTATCGGTCGATACCCGTCACCTAGGTAAATTTCTCTATAAAACCCTCGGGTTTTTCTTCTTCCTCCTCATTTCACATCACTCGATGTCGTCGCTCACTCCCGTTTTTCTCTCACAATTTCTTCATTTCTTCACCGATTTGATCAATTTAAACACCTATTCCGATCAGAATTTCATCTCCATTGTCATTCTAGCATTCATTTTCTCGATCTACAAGGTAATAATCTCGAAATCTCAACTTTTAGATTCATTGCCAGGTTTGAAAAAACTCGATTCTGCCTCCTATGTTTTACTTTCCTGCATCGTCACACTTCCTGGATAGTTCTAGAGGCATGATGACACAATATATGGGATTGAATTGGCTTGATTTGCATGTTGATATTTCTGAGAATTTCGCTTCCTGACAATGTATGAAAACAATTGTGCGAATGGATTGGAATGAACCAAATGTAACGCTACTGAGTTGCTGGATTGTTGAATGTGTCGTTTGTTACTGAGTTACTCCCTGCTATTATACAGTATCTATGGGATTATGTGGTGATTTGTTGTTGTCTTGTTTTGTTCGCAAATGGCACCATGAAACAAGCCACAACACTCGGAAGCCTCTGGCTCCAACCCACCACGCCACGAGTACAGTTTGCAGGACTATGTAGAGGCTTTCAATGGATCATTCTGGCACGCCGGCGTTGTGACAGCTTTCCTTACCAACGATCGTTACAAGATTCTGAAAGGAGGATTCACCAACGACACGAGACCTCAGAGTTTTCTTTTGGTCCACGTCACGAACCTGCAAGCTGCCCCACACCGCACACCGTCTCCCTCTGCCCCCGTTGTTGCTGCTAGGCCTCTTTGGCCTAAGTTAGAAGGGAAGAGGATAATCCCGAGGCAAGCTTGGGCAGGTTTGCCTTAGGAGGAGACCGAGAGTGAGGCCTGCATCTATAGGCCTATCGTCGAGGAGTGGGACGACTACGATACGTTGTTCTACAACAGGTGACTGCGCGTTGCTATAGTTCCTGCGCTTCATTGACCCTCACACCATGTGCCAACTGGGCATCGACGTGGAACTCTCGGCCATGCTCGACAAGATCGGTTTGGGGACATTGCACACTAGGCAGTACGACCTCTACCCCGACCTTGTCCGCTAGTTCCTTATGACAGCACGCGTCTACTACAGAGACGAGGTCCACCGTGACGCATTGGAGGGTTCTCTGACTTTCCTGATTCGAGGCGTCTGCTACAGACTGCCGATTCCTGACCTCTACGACATCTATGGCTTCCACCGCGACCTCAGGTTTTCTGGTCTTCTGGGGACACATCGGTCTTGGAGCCTACTACTCCAAGACTACCATGCAGATGGACGTTCGCCACCCCACTCTCCGCTGCATCGTACGCATTCTGAGCAACACTCTCCTCTGCAAGATGGAGCCAAACAAGATGCAGATTTCAAAGCTAATTCTCCTCTATAAGGTTGTCGGCGACCTCATTCCTGAGGATTGATATGAGTGGCCGGAGTTGAACCTCGCGGTCAACATTGGCGCCATCTTCGTGCACCACTTTTCTCTCTGAAGACTAAGCCTTTCTCTAGACGCAACTACGCCACTACACAGAAGACCGAGTCAGTCGGTAGCCTCCTCACTCCCATCTTCGAGCATTTTGGCATCTCCACTTCAGAGTGCTCGGTTTTCACAGCTCGCTCTCTCATGGACGAGCAGCATCTGCAACACATGCGTTGGCTGAAGCCAACTCGGTGTTGGTGTCTACCCATGACGGACGGTGAGCTCTTTGTGCAGCTCCCCAACCGAGCTCTAACCACTATTGGCCGTGACCCCTCCCAGCTGCGTTTCGATCCTGATCCCAGCTTTCTCTCGGTTGCTCCAGCTACACGTGTACGCGCTCCAACACGCATTCCCTCGACTCCGGCAGATGCCGATGCCTCACCCACAGCTGACTTTGCTAGAAGTCAGCCCCGCCATTCACAGCGCCGATAGACACCTGCTCCTGCACCCTCATTCCCTCCGCCACCGGATATGCTGATGGAGACTGCCACCTTTCAGAGGTAAGTGGTGGAGAGCTTACAAAGCATTTGGGCCGCTATCTCTCGTTGTAGCTGCAAGTCCTCTACAGATGCCCGTTCATCGACTCCTGGCCCTTCCTCCTGTTACGCCATCTCCGACGATGATGATTCAGATGACTAGACTCCCTGTTTCCTTGGTTTCACGTAATTTCTTTCCCTGTTCTTTTTCTTTTCTTTGTCTTTCAGTTTGAACTCTTAGGTCTCATTGTCTGTACTCTATTTGTGTTGAACTTGTGGCTCTATTATGATTTTGTTGTTTCTAACTTGTGTTCTAGTGATCTAACAGTGCTTCGATCTAACATTTGGTTCTTTGGACATTATTTTTGGCATCAGTTTCACGACAAAATGTCTCTGTATCTATCGACATATTACTGGTATCGGTCGATACTCGGCAAGCATCGGTCGATGCCGGTTAAAACATTGATCGATACCCAGTATCACACATGGGTAACCTTTGTGCACTCCTTCTGCCACTCTGTTCTTTTGCTTTCTTTTGCCTTCTCTAGGCTAGATAACACTGGGGACAATGTTGTTTAAGTCTGGGGGAGGTATTACTGATATGGTGTTTGTTTTTCTTAGAAACAGTCATCTTTGAGTCAAAAATTTGTTTTCTTGAGTCAAAACCTGTAGGAGATTATGAACTTTTGCTTGAATCCATTGTTTTGATTTTGCTTTTGAGTGACAAGTGTTACAAAATCAGTTCTAGATCGACTAATGAAAAATCCAAAGACTGACCAATCAACTAGAAGCCTCCTATGTCTCTAGTAGGATTTCTTCTAAACCTTGAGCTAAATCATTTGCACTTCATTCCCTGTGGTTAGTGTTTATAGAGCTTGATTCATCATTCATATCTGACAAAGGAGCCCATATGTTTAAAAATAATGGTATACCTCTCCCTTGACACATGTTGGTACAAATGCATAAAAGATTAGATGATTTCTGCCGAGTAGAGGGCTAGAAACACTTCCTGTGATCTCCTTTTTCTACTTGGATAAGGGATGATCACACAAAGGTCTGAAACGAGGGTAGGAACACTTCCTAAGATCCCATTATTCGGCTAAGGCCTTTGATACATTGAGAGGGGAGACCCGGGGATTCGGTGGCAAACACCATCAATACTCGCGTCTCAATCCTTGCTTTGTATATGCGGAGCTAAATAAATATACAAAATTAAAGAACATAAAAGGAGATAAGTCTGGGGGAGAGGAAAACAATACCAAAGTATGTAGTTTGGGTGGTTATTATGTCATGATATCGTATGAGTAAGAGTCTGGAAGGCTCTTGAACATTAGCTGCAGTGATGAACCTGGCAATGAAGGGTTCAGTATGTTAATGCTCTGAGATAATGTGTGGAATATGGGAAGTTGTGAATGTCTAAGGAGAAGTACATGGTGGTTAGATTTGAAACTGATTAGGTGATATTTGGAATGCTTGGAAAATTGGTCATTACAATGCTTTAAGAACAGGTGAGTCTCCGTGTTTTCAATCCTCTTTCTCTGGTTTTTTTTTCTGTTTGCTTGAGGGCAAGCAAAGACTAAGTCTGGGGGAGTTGATATATCATGGTTTTTACCCGTTTTTAACCATGATATAAGTCCTTTTATTGAGTCTTTGAGTATTCTTAGAGTCTTTCAGAGTCTTTTCAGGAATTAGGCTTAACCGGAGCTAAATTGGATTTATCAAAGTTTCTGAAGCATCTCGCAGCTGAAGCAGTTCGGGAAACTGAGGCTCAGTATCGATCGACACCCATACAGTGTCGATCGACACCGACATTTGGAAGAAACGTATCTTAGCATTCCTTTATCGATCGATACCATTTATGATATCGGTCGATACCGATAGCCAAGACAGAAAGAACGCGCAATCCTCAGCAAGTTCAAAGAACCAAAAGATTTCCTTATTTGCAATTTAGCCCTAGACGTGTTTTTAGCTTTATAACTAGGTTTCTCAGCCTCTTGGAGGCAGAGAATTGATACTTGGAGATAGAGATTTTGCAATAGAGTTTTGGGAGAAGAACCTTGAACCCTCTTTGTATTCTCACTCTATTTTACTTTTTGATATCTATTTTATTCATGATGTTTGTTTCATTCACCATGTCTGAGTAGATTCCTTTTTAGGTTTAGGGTTATTCAAAGGTATTTGATGGATTGTTAAATTGGATTTAATTGTTAGGAAAATCTATAGAGTTCTTCACCTAGACTTGAAATTACTGCTTATTCTAACTTCACAACCTAGAATCTGATATTAGGTTGATTAATTGGCACGAAAATGTGGTTAATTTCCTGAACTAGTGTTTGGTGAGCAAAAGACCTATTCGCAAAGAAATTTGGTTTAAGATTTTGTGAACAATTGAACCTGATCATTAATGCTTGTTTGAATTCATGGGATTTGCAAAGAAATGTGGAATTCTAGGTTTAGACATAGATAATCTTCGCAGCGACGGTTGGTTGATTTTATATTTGTGTTTCAAGTTCAAGAACGGTGCTTATTTTATTTCTTTACTTTTCATTTGATTTACAATTCTTATTTACCTGCGAATTTTTCTAGGTTTAGTGTTTTCCTCATTGATCTTACTACTTGATTTTAATCGTTTTGCTATTTTTGATTATATTCATTTTACTTAGCTTAATTCACATTTTGAAATTTATTAAGTGACAATCTTGAGTCTTTGTGGTTTGACTCCTAAATTACTACAACTACTGCTTAGGTGCTTTTAGGATATTATATTTGAGCATATCATGGAGTAAGAACAAGAGTACAAAATTGCAGTTTGTTTCATAATGTAAGCTTTTTTTCTGGTCAGTATTCAGTCCAACAAATGGTCGAAACTCTCAAATAGTGAAAGAAAACAAGATGCAATTTCCAAAGATGATGCGCCAAGCAATTGATCAATTAAGAATAGATGTCGCACATGTGTTACACGTTGATGCAAGAAGTCTCTCTCTCTCTCTCTCTCTCTCTCATTCTCTCTCTCTCAAGTGCATTGTAATTCTTCAATCTATATAAAAAATTGTGTTTTATATTTGAATTTACGGAATTACAAATGTCTTCTAATAATATAAATCAAAGAACATGAGAATTTTTCAGAATATTATGTCTATTATGCAGATTTCCATTATAAACTCATTAGTAGATTCTAGAAGACCTGCAAT
This sequence comes from Crucihimalaya himalaica, assembly GCA_004349715.1. Lineage (NCBI taxonomy): Eukaryota > Viridiplantae > Streptophyta > Magnoliopsida > Brassicales > Brassicaceae > Crucihimalaya > Crucihimalaya himalaica. Next base: position 597,357 of record SMJT01000032.1, on the reverse strand, counting down.
CTAACCTAAACCCTAATATTGTATTTCTATACTTATATTGTATTCCGAAATTTGGTTTTTTCATACCCTCACAATTACACAATGTTGAATTCATACATAAAATATGCCATTTTGCCATAACATACCTCAAATAATCAGAAATTTGAATCTCATACATGTACTTCATTTTTTGCAAAATTATGCAAAGTCTTAACTCTGTAACTATGCCATGAAATCTCTAGTACGTGGATTACACGTGCTCATCTACATGGGTTTTGTTAACGTAAGCATCTGGGAAACTCAAGTTTTTTCATAACTCCACAGTTGCAGTTTTTTAAAATATATACCCAAATTATACTATTATGCTAAAACATATCACAAGTAGTCAAAAATTTGAAAAATTCCATAAAAATTATTTCATCCGTGCGTATTTGTATACCCTCAATGATATGAGTTAGTGTGTGTCTCACTAATTTCAGTTCGATGTTCAAAAACATTACATCGTGTCTCATTAACTCACACTTTGGTGTTGAAAAACATTACGTTGTATCTCCCTAACTCAAACCAACACAATTACCCCATTTTTTTTAACACAAATCTCCAATATCTCATTCGACTTCCAATACCTCTTCAACAGTGAAAATCATTTCCAATTACTTATGATTTGTCAAGCGGAACCCTAAAAATCAACCCCCAAGTCATGATTTCTCTTCAGTCGAGTGAAAAAAGAATATAGAACCATATAAATGGAAAATCAAGTCTGATTCATTCTAGTAACATAGTAATGTTTGGAATAGTGTTTATGATGGGTATGAAATTCAAATTTATGATTACTTAAAATATGTTTTAACAAGGAAAATAAGTTTTTTCATACCCTTACAATTAAACTATGTTGAATTCATACACAAATTATACTATTTTGCTAAAACATACCTTGAGTAATCAAAAATTTGAATTTCATACTTATACTTCATTTTTGTGCAAAATTTTGCATACGCCCTAACTCTGTTAATGTGCCGTTAAATCTCGACTACGTGGATTTCACGTGTGCATCTACGTAGATTCCACAGGTGCACCTACGTGGATTCCACAGGTGCACCTACGTGGATTCCACTGGTGCACCTACGTGGATTCCACTGGTGCACCTACGTGGATTTGTTTTATGTGAGTTTGTTAGAAAATAGGTTTTTTCATACCTTTATAATTGTAATATCTTAATTCGTACCTCAACTATACAATTATTTTTCCAAGTAATGAAAAATTTGAATTTCATACCCCATCATAACCATTATTCCAAACGTTATTATGTTAATAAAATGAATCCGACGCCATTTTTGATTTTTATGGTTCTATATTCGTTTTGCTCTCGACTAAGGAGGGATCAAGATTTAGGTGAAGTTTTGATTTTAGGGTTCTCCTAGATAAATCATAAGTAATTGGCAATGATTTTTCGCTTTTGAAGAGGTTTTGAAAGTCGAATGAGAGATTGGAGATCTGTGTTGGAAAAATGAGGTAGTTATGTTAATTTGAGTTAATGGGACACGATGTAATGTGTTTGAACATCAAACTTAAATTACTGAGACACACATTCACTCATATCATCGAAGCTATACAAATAAATAAAATATCTATCAAAATTTAGTTACAAACTTGAGAAAAAAATGATGAAATAAATTTATATCGAATTCAAATTTCTGATTACTTGCGGTATATTTTAACGCAATGGTATAGTTTGGATATGAATTTAACATATTGCAATTATGCAAGTATGCAAGTATAAAAACCCGATTTTCTCACAAACTCACGTAAACAAATTTCACGTTGATGCAAACGAGGAATCCATGTAGTCGAGATTTCACGGTGCATTAACAGAGTTAGGGTTATGTATGATTTTGCACAAAACATGAAGTACATGTATGAAATTCAAACTTAATCGAGGTATGTTTTTAGCGCAATGGTAAAATTTATGTATGAATTTAACATAGTGCATCTGTGAGGGTTTGAAAAAGCTGACTTTCCGTTTTAACACAATGGTATAGTTTGTGTATGAATTTAACATATTACAATTGTGGAGGTATGAAAAAACCAATTTCCCAACAAACTCACATAAAACAAATCCACGTAGGTGCACACGTTGAATCCATGTAGTCGAGATTTCACGGCACATTAACAGAGTTAAGTCATATGGATGATTTGACACAAAAGATGAAGTACAAGTATGAAATTCAAATTTCTAATTACTCGAGGTATATTTTAGCACAATAGTATAATTTGGGTATGAATTCAACATAGTACAATTGTGAGGGTATAAAAAGCTTATTTTCTTCTTGTACTACTAATGAATAAATCAATAACAAAAGAGCAATTATCTTCTTTTGTTCGTGTTATCATCACGAAACTCTAATCGTTTGAGTTAAAAGCGTTATGCGTCAAAATCTCTAAACGAAACGTTATTGTTCTTCAATGTATTCGTCTCTCCAACAACCTATGTCTACGCTACAGATAAGTTCTCATGATCAATGTATGTTTTTAATTATTATTGATTAAGCAATAAGATTGTCATCCGTACGGACGTCCGTACGGATCATCATGAGGCCAAGGTTCGAAATGAAGAAGTGTGTGTGATGAATGGAGAGGCCTTGTAAGATTAGCAAAGCCTTGTAAGGCCCATCCGTGAAGAGAAGAGAGGAGTGGAGCACAAGTTTGAAATGGAGTCGTTGGACCACTTGGTGTGGACCACAAGCACGTGTCCCTCACTCGTCAGTGTGTGGACCATTTCCTTCTCTCCCTTGATCGGCGGCGCTCCTATGAGAATAGCCAGGGAATCTTTGTAACCCTAGTAGCTATTCTATATAAGGCCAACCTATGTAATCACTTACAATTAATCAAATCAAAAATCATTTTGCACCTTTACTCTTCTTTCTCTTCTATTCTCTATCACTCTCACCTTCTCAAATCAACATGGTATCAGAGCATTCTTGGGGTTTTTAATCTCTCTATTCATTCATTCTCTCATTCTCCCACTCGAATTGATTCACTCATTCTCTATCTCATCCAATTGAATCATGGAAGCTACCAAATCCGTGATCAATCCGGTTACACTCAAAGGAGGAAATTACCTTCTTTGGTCAAGAACCACAAAGACAGCTCTTTGTGGCCGAGGTCATTGGCATCACGTGGAGAAGGCGTTCGAAATCAAGGAAGCCAAGAACACCACGGATGAGGAGACCACCGTTGAAGAAGGAAAGAAGAAGGTTGAAGAAACCTCGGTCGAAAAGGCCTAATGGTTTCAAGAGGACCAAACGGTTCTTGCTATCATTCAAGGGTCCCTTGAAGCATCTATCCTTGAAGCCTACTCTTATTGCGAGACAGCAAAAGAACTATGGGGAACTCTCAAGCACGTGTACGGGAACGTTTCCAACCTTAGTCGAGTCTTTGAAGTTAAGAGATCCATCAATGATCTTAGCCAAGAAGATCTTGAGTTTACACGACACCTAGGGAAGTTTAGATCCTTATGGGCCGAGCTAGAAATGTTAAGACCAAGCACCATCGATCCGGTCATCCTCAACGAGTGACGTGGACAAGACAAAGTCTTTGGCCTACTTCTAACTCTACACCCGACATTCAAAGATCTAATCAAGCACATCCTAAGGGTGGACAAGCTCCCAAGCCTAGCTGAAGTATGTTCACAAATTCAAAGAGAGCAAGGGTCACTTGGTCTCTTTAGCGGAAAGGGGGAACTCATCATCGCCAACAAAGGAGCTTACAAGAATGAAGAAAGGAAGATTTGGGTGTGTGACTATTGCAAGAAGAAGGGTCACAACAAAGACAAGTGCTGGATTCTACATCCTCACCTCAGGCCTTCTAAATTAAAAGATACAAAGGCCAACCTCTCCTTTGAGCCAACAAGGGACAATGGACAAGCCGGGTCTTCAAATCAAGAAATCGCCATGACCGGGTCTTCACAAGGGGATATAGTCATGAAGAAATCAGATATGGAGGCACTCTTCCATTCCATTGCATCCTTAAAGGAGTCCGGTACCACTTTCTATACTCATAGACCTAGGGATTCTCTTGTTGTTGACTCGGGTGCTTCTCATCACATGATAAGTAATCTGAATTTGCTTAGCAACATAGAACCGACCTTAGGTAGAGTAGTTATAGCGAATGGTGATCATGTTCCGGTTAAAGGAGTAGGAAATCTTAAGATATTTGATGTGAAATCTAAGGCATTCTTTATGTCCAATTTTACTTCGAACTTACTATCGGTTAGGAGGACCACAAAAAACCTTAATTGTCATGCTATTTTTGGCCCGAATGACGTTTGTTTTCAGGATATTGAAACCGGGAAAGTCTTAGGCAAGGGAGGAACGAAGAACGACCTCTATGTTCTTGAAGATCTCTCAAGCTCTCTCAACCCTATCTCCTCTTCCGCTTTTCATACCAATAATGTTGTTGCTTTTAATGATGTGTGGCATGCTAGATTAGGCCACCCTCACTCTCGTGCTCCTAGTTTGATATTTTCTAATGTCTTGTTTGATAGCTCTAGATGTAAAGCTTGTATCCTCGGAAAATATTGCAAACCCGTATTAAGTCATCTACTATTTATGAAAAATGCTTTGATTTGGTTCATTCCGATGTTTGGACGTCTCCATGTGCATCTAGAGATAACAATAAGTACTTTGTGCCATTTATCGATGAAAAATCAAAATACACTTGGGTCACTCTTCTTTCATCTAAGGATCGAGTATTTGATGCATTTTTGAACTTCCAAAATTATATCACTAACCAATTCAAAGCTACCATTAAGGTACTTAGGTCGGACAATGGAGGAGAATATACTAGCCATCGATTCAAAGAACATCTAGCCAAACATGGAATAATGCATCAAACGAGTTGTCCCTACAACCCACAACAAAATGGAGTACTCGAGAAGAAGAATAGACATCTTATGGAAGTAGCTCGGTCAATGATGTTTCATATGAACGTGTCAAAATGGTTCTGGAGAGATGCGGTCATGGCCGCGTGTTACCTCATCAACCAAATTCCGACAAGAGTCTTAAAGGACCTCTCTCCCTTTCAAGTTTTGAACAATATCAAACCCTCTCTTAGTCACTTACGTGTGTTTAGTTGTGTGTGTTTTGTGTTGCTGCCAGGTGAACAAAGAAGCAGGCTTGATCCCAAGAGTATCAAGTGCATGTTCCTTGGATATTCACCAACACAAAAAGGGTACAAGTGCTACGATCCATCCAATAACCGCACCTACGTGTCTAGAGATGTGAAGTTTAAGGCAAACCTATGTAATCACTTACAATTAATCAAATCGAAAATCATTTTGCACCTTTACTCTTCTTTTTCTCCTATTCTTTATCACTCTCACCTTCTTAAATCAACAATTATATCGTAGTGCTTGCTTCATTCGGTTTTTTCTTTTGGTCATGAAAATAAATTTTATTCACACAGTCCCTAAATATATGAAGAATTGATTCCAGCTCATTACACTTTTTACAACTTGCATCTTCAGTTATCTTTCGCCTAATAAGATTTTCTCCTATCGAAAGTTAATTCTTCACCATTCGCCAAAGTAGATGTCAGACTTTAGGAAGAGTTTTAGCATGCCAAATAAAATTTTTCCAATCAAAATCTCGTTCTTCTTGGCTTACATTAATAACCGCTCTAGTCCCATATCCCGATTTAGTCAAATAATCACCAGTCTTCACCGGTAATCAAACTCTACCATCTGGTCGCTTTGTTGCACTTGATGGGGTCGACATAATGATATCATCATACTGAGGTAGTAAGCTTCTTATCTTATCAAGAATCCATTGATTGGTAGAGGGATCCTTCAAGTCACTTATAAAAAGTTCATTAGCATTTGAAAAAGCTGGCCCTATTGGAATCATTGGCGCTTCAGTTGATAACCATGGTTAGGACCAAATATTGATCTGAGTACCATCGCTGATACGACAGTCCAAACCTAAGTTTAGTACTTCTTGACCAGCGAGAATGCTCCTCCATCGATGTGAAGAGTTCGTCGGGCATTGGACCTCCATAAAAGAGGAATCGTGACAATACTTCTCAAAAACCACCTTAGCATATAAGGAATCTGGCGATTGTAGAATTCTCCAACTCAGCTTTGCTAGAAGAGCATCATTGAAGGCTTCAAAATCTCGGAAACCTAGGCCTCATGCATTCAAAGGTTGTGTAAGTTTATCCCAAGCGATCTAGCTCATCTTTCGTTCATCAGGTTTATCATCCCACCAAAAACCAGTTAATAGGGACTGAAGTTGTTGGCAAATAAAAACCGATAGCTTAAAGCAAGTCATCGAATACGAAGGCATCAATGCAAGTATAGACTTTAATAAAACTCGCTTTCCTGTTGGCGATAAGAATCTTGAAGTCCAAGAAAAAGCTCTTTGTCTCACCTTATCCACGATATTTGCAAAAATATATTTCTTTTTCCTGCAAAAATTCTTGAGAAGGCCTAAATATTTGTCTGAACCTCCTTCCATAGCAATACCAAGATGATTCATAACCTTTGTCTTCAGGCTTCTAGGTACTTTTGAGGAGAAAATGATTGAAGATTTTTGCAGATTTAATTTATACACGGTCCTAATGCCATCTCATAGCGCTTCAGAATTCGAACGAGCTCTTCACAATTAGCCTGATTTGTTTTACAAAAAACATAGTGTCATCAACAAATAGAAGATGATTAATCTGGGGCTCTGTAGCGAAACTCTTATCCCTAGAAGGCGTCCTTCTTGCTGAGATTTTAAGCATATGCTAGACAACACTTATGTATAAAGGATGAATAGATACGGCGATAGAGGACCTCCTTGCCTTAGTACCCGAGATGGTTTTACCAGTCCTTGAGGTGAGCCATTAATTATGAAAGAGTACGAATTATAAGTTACACACTCCATAATCCAATTAGTCCATACAGGATGGAAACCAAGCTTTGTAAGCACAATTTTTAAAAGCTCCATTCAATAAGGTCATAAGCTTTACCCATGTCGGTTTTCACCGTCATAGAACCATGAACCCTCTCCTTAGATGTTCTCAGATAGTAAAGAGTCTCATGAGTGATGAGTACGCTATATGTGATTGATCTTCCCGGAACAATCGCCGTTTGATTTTCTGAGATCAGACTCGGCAGAATAGACTGAACTCGTTTTGTGAGAATCTTTGCTACAACCTTGTAGTAAATATTGCATAAAGCAATATTTCTGAAATCCGATACCTTTTTAGGAATATTTCCTTTTGGAATTAACCTAATATTGGTAAGGTTCTGACTAACATAGAAATTCCCAGAAGTGAAGAATTCTTGGATTTCTTTAACTAGATCACCACCAATAGAGCTCCAAAAAGATTGAAGAAGCTTTCACAAAACCCATCTGGTCCTGGCGCTTTCTTTGGGTTGATAGCAAACAACGCTAACGCACTTCTTCTAGATTCATAATCAAAATGAGTCTATCATTCATCTCTTGCGATATACATGGTGTTAAAACTTCATAAACCACTTCGATGCCACTTGAAGATTTACTCGTGAATATATCACAAAAATAATTTGAGATTAAACTCGTAAACTTCTTTCTCCTCATGAAACGCTTGGCCCTGTTCATTCTCTAATACTTTTGAGTCTATTCTGTACTCGCCCAGCTTTCGTGACTTGATGGAGAAAGGCTGAATTTTTATCTCCCTCTTCTAGCCATACTACTCTACTGTGTTACTTCCATAGTGCCTCTTTTGCCTTATAAACCTCATCTAACTCGGATTTCAGTTTTTAATGAGTAAATCCAATGGAGTACATACAGAAAGTGCTTGTTCTAGCTGGTCTTGTAATTCTTTCATTCGTTTGTCAGTGTTGAACTTCTTTTCCTTCGTCCAAGCTATTAAGCTTTGTCTACAAGCCATAATCTTCATTCCAACCTACTGATCTCTGCAGTCTCTCCAAGTGTGATCAATCGGCGTATGCACAAACTCATTAGAACATAATCGACGATCAAATCAAAACATTCCTCTCTGTTTAACTCTAGATGCATCAATGAAAGTTACTAAAGGATGGTGATCAGAGCCTTCAAACCACACATATTGTGCTTTTCCAGCAGGAAAATCTTCTATCCACTCTGCATTGGACATAGATCTATCGAGACGAACTCGACAAAATGATCATAGCGCATACCACGCGAGGAGAAATGATTACCACAATGGCTAATATCCTATAGACCATTTTAAGAGTAAAAATTCCTGAAATTCATGACGGAACTCTCCTGCCACATAGGCCTTCCCTTCTTTTCTGTGTGATCAACTATGTCGTTAAAATCCCCCGTTAAAAGCCAAACTCCTGTCCGAGTAGATGCTAACTGAGAAAGCCTATCCCATACTTCTTTACTTTACTGCTGACACGATGTCCATAAACAAAAGAAATAAAAAAAGTTTTAATTTTATACACTAGCCGAGTGTTAATGAAATTCGCACAAGACGAAAGGATCTCAAGATCAACATCCCTTTTCCAGAAGAGTGCTAATCCACCACTTAAACCAACCGGTGGAACTGTGAAATGATTACCATAATCCATCCATTGAAAAATATTAAAGACAAAGCCATCATGATTCTTTGTCTCCATGAGAAACATTATATCTGGATATAAACTAATTTGTATTTCCTTTAAACGTCGAACTGTAAGGGTGCTCCCAAGTCCTTGACAGTTCCAACTGGTTGTTATCATTGTAAACTGGACGGTTTTCATGAAACCGTCGAACCCTTACAAACAGATGGCACTTAGGCTTTATAAATCAAAGAAACAAGAGTAGTGTTATTAAAATACGCTTGAGGTACATTAAAAGAAGAAGATCTTCCAACCGAAGCATTAGTGCCTTCCACACCGAAGCTGGTCTTCTTCTTTGGAGAACGATGACTTGGAGCCGTTAAGTGTTTCTTTGCCAATCCTCCTGGGAGTGGGCTAACTGATCTTCTAAGCCGAGATGTAATTTTTGGCTTCATTCGCTTTATATTCGTCGATTTGGTATAAGTAGCATATCAATTTATATCATATGCTTTATATTTTATAATTACCATTTATGCTATACAATTATCGATCTGAATAGTTAAATAGTTGTGCTCTATGATTGGACTATCGTATTCACGTTTGCATCATCATAATGCTTAATTTATTTATGAAACATGTTTCATGCTTCATGATATATATATATTTTATTGTTTGATTTTGTCGATCTGGTCGATATTTCATGCTTTTGTTCGGTTATAGAGATAAGTAACCTCATTTTTTATGCTTGATTGGTCTATGGTTTATGGTTTTGTTTAATTCGTTATCTACCATTGACTCAAGCTTCTATTGTTTGATTTGATTATTTAGTTATCGCTACATGAGATTGAGTTCTTATGCTTTATTTGTTTAGTATCGATATAATATATATTTGATTGTTTTATAAGTACAGAGCAGCCAACTCATATAATCATATTTTATTGTTTGATATAATCTATTTGATCATTATTGTCATGCTTTACTGTTCTGTTCGAAAAGTAATCGGTTTGAATTGGTTTAACTAACCGGTTATTGTCTTTAGAAATATGCTTAGTATATGTCTCATGCTTGTTGAATTAGAAGAGAATCGTTGGTTTTGTTTGATATCCATTGGTTTGGTTGTTCGACATTACTTGGTTTATATATTACATTGGTTTAGTTACATGATTAGCTTTAGAATTTCAAGCTTAATTACTGAAACGATGTAATTTTATTATTGCCTTAAAAGGAAATTTGTGCTTTATAAGAAACCACACATGCTTGATTAATTTTGAATCTTGTTGATTTGACTTCGCATGCTTTAGTATCATCATCATAAGCTTTATTATTATGATCTTATTGTGTTCTCATACAAGCGTAAGATCTCAATCCACATTCTATCACATTTTAATTATTATAGATGCTTTATTAGTAAATTGATTTCTGATCGATTTTATGCTTCACTATATTGAATTCATACTTTATTTAATCATGATTATTATTCTATGTTTTATACAATTCATTGGTTTAGTTTGGTTTGATTCAATTTAATTCTAATATGGAGAATTATATTTTATTGTTTACTGTTCTAATCAAAAATATGTTCGTTATCTAATCTTATTCGATGAAATAATGTGATTGAATGAAAATCTATTTTAATGGCATGATAGAAACAAATTAGTGCATTGTGATGATTGATTGATTTGTTTTATGCAATTGTTATTTTATTATATAGAAGATAAATGTTTATAATAAATCAGAAAATTACTGGAAAATCTTACTCTTTGGTATGACCACTTAAGCCATTCCGATTTAATAGCGATGGAATAAATAATCAGAATTGATGTGGACATTCATTAGAGAATTAGAAGATTTTTTTTATTGATTTTATGCATTATTTGTTCACAAAATAAGGTGATAATATGACTTTTATCTACACCAATTAATTTGGATAATATCAATTTTCTGGTACGATCAGGAGGATATTATGGACTGATCACCCATCATATATTTTTGTTATCAACTTGCAAGCGATACCATGTCTTAAGTAAATGACTATTATATGTCAATTCGCATCAGGCCAACGAATAATCAGGAGTTTGCCCCGTTACAATTGGTTTGGGTCTGAAACAAGATTTTCACATTTTACTGTGCTATACATGTCAAGTTGCTCCACCACACTGATATGAAATAGGATTTGAAAGAATGTTGGATATATATTAGATATGAATCTCTCGTACAATTGAGGAGATACTTGTTTCAGTGAGTCAGTCTTTCCAACATTAGGGGGAGTAAATAAACAGCTAGTAAAGAAATTGATATGTTGTGTTTTTTACTTCTTTCGCTTTATATTTTAGCGTCTTTTCTAAGTCCTTTGTGTCTTTGTAGCGTCTTTTGGTATTTTTTTGAGTTTTCTGCAGATTACGGGACATTACGCGAGAATATGACGTTTTTACATGTTTTTCGGGATGATCGCGAGACAAAGCAAGAATGAAGGAGAAGAGATCGATCGATCTGTACTAGGATCGGCCGATCCATACTGCCGGATAAAATAGGAGAGACCGATCGATCGATCCAGACTGCCGGATTAAGGAAGAACCAAGGGATCGATCGATAACAAGGAGAACGATCGATCCAAGCCCCCGTATGGGCTCAGGAGGAGGAGATCGATCGATCCATAACTGGATCGATCGATCGGATCAAGCGACGCTTTCAATCTTATCTTATCTTTTATTTCTTTTTGCAAAAGGGTATAAATACCCGAAGACCTAATTTTATTGGGGATGTTTTTCTTTTAGACTTCTTTTTTTAACGTTTTCTTTTACACTTCTATTATTGATTCTAGAGAGACTTCCATCTTGTAAGCTAACCTCGGGGATTTGAGATTCATCCTTCCTTACAATTTGGAGAAGATTTCTTAACCCTATTTTCTTAATCAATTGCAATTTCTATTATGTCTTTCTCTTTGGCTTTTTGCTATTCTTTTAATTATGTCTGAGGAGATCACTTAATTGGGTTTTAGGGTTCCAAGTAAGGGATCTAATGGTTTGATGTTTTGAATGTTTTAGGAGACTCTAAATATTTGGTTCTTCAATTTACATGCGCTTAATGCTAGAATAGGATTGATCACCGTGTTTTAGATCTTAGGTTTATCTATTCATGAAAGTGTTGATAGGTTGTTTGAATTTATGTGAATTGAGCAATATGCTCTTAGCCAACGACAGTTGATGTTAGGAAGTATTGTGAACTTAGTGAACTCGCTTGATAATGCTGTAAAATTGAATAGTCAAGTTTAGAGGTTAATGCCTCGAAAGAGGATTAATCTATCTTAGTGTTCATGTTTAAGAACGGTGCTTAATTGTTGAGTTTCTTATTCCATTTATCTCGTTAATCATTACTTCGCTGAATTACCCTACGACCCAATGCCTTTTATCATATAATCTACATCGTTTATTTCTTTGCATTTTTATTTACAACTTGGAAAACCAAAACAAAACTTCTATGCTTTAGCTATTTACGAATCTCACAAATTTATAGAGTACCATTGGTCCTTGTGGATCGACCCCGAATATACTACTGCGCACTTCACCGTTCCCTTGCGGTATTTCGGGTTAATTACTCGAGCAATCAAGTTGGCACCGTTGCCGGGGACCAATTGCGTTACCTATAGATTTAGGATTAGTTTTTAGACTAGAATATTTTTATTTACACTTACTACTTGTCATTTTCTTTTTCTTTTTGATGTTATCAGGTGTTGTTTAAAAAAAAAAAAAAGAAGCGATTGTTGGCCATGGAATCCAATGATTGGCCACAAGAAGAAAAGGATGAGCCATATGAGGAGTCACCATTTGATTATAGTGTTCTTACACCGGAACAAAAAGAGGAGTTGGATGAGCTTTACAAGGAAACTCCTACACTAACAAGGAGTGATTTAGTGATTTTGATCAGGTTGAACCTCTTATCATTACGGCCAGCATTTGAAGATAGGGAAGTCACTAAGCGCCTGTCAGTCTGACAGCCAGACCAATCGTTTAAAATCAAAAACGAAGAGAAAAAAAAAACTAAATTTGATTATTTCAAGATAAGATTACCAGCAATCAAATTGACTACAAATAATGCATATATCTTGAACCCTATCTTCAAGATAAAATCGCTTAAACAAGCGCTTAGTGACTTCCCTATCTTCAAATGCTGACATATAAAAAAAACTATATCTTGATCAGATTATTTCAAGATATATGCATTATTTGTAGTCAATTTGATTGCTGGTAATCTTATCCTGCTGTCATGGAAAATTCTGTGTTACTATGCATATATTGTTTTATGCGGCAACAGAAGAAGGACCAATGGTCCATTGGCTCAAACTTTTGATTCTCATGATTAATATCTCATGCTCAACGGTCAAGCTAACAACCATAAACAAGCGCTTAGTGGGAGACAACCCACTAGGTACTTTGTATATACTTGTCATTTAGTTTTTTTTTTCTCTTCGTTTTTGATTTTAAACGATTGGTCTGGCTGTCAGACTGATCGTTTTTAGTAAGATTTACCTGTGTGTTCGTGTGATACAGATAAAGGGACCAACGCACGGTAGATCGATCGATCCTTCAAGTGGAACGATCGATCATTCTCGCCGGACATGATTGAGACACAGATCGAACGATCCCCTAACTATCTATCAATCATTCTTGCCGAATTGGCTAGAGACACTCAGATCGATCGATCCCTTTCTGGATAGATCGTTCGATCACGCCGGACAACTTTTGATGTCATCGATCGATCGTTCTTATCTCGATCGGTCGTTCTATCCTACTGTGCCATCTCCGAGAAGCTAGATCGATCGATCTCTTAACCGGAACAATCGTTTCACTCTCCCGGACAAGGTTTGGTGTCCTAGATTGATCGATCCCTCATCGATCGATCGATCACTCTCACCGGATGGATTTTTGTCAAACTTGAAACACAGAAGTAAAGTAAACCAACTGTCGTTGCGAAAACTATCTATGCCTAAACCTAGAATTCCAAATTCCTTTGCAAATTCATAGAATTTAAACAAGCATTAAAGTTCAAGTTCAATTGTTCACAAAATCCCTAAACCAAATTTCTTTGCGAATAGGGCTTTTGCTCACCAAACACTAGATCAGGCAAATCAATCACACTTCCGTGCCAATCAACAACCTAAAATCAGATTCTAGTTTGCGAGGCTAAAATCAGCATTAATCTCAAGTCTAGGTGAAAAGCTCTATAGATTACTCCCTAATAATCAATTCAGATCTAACAATTCATCAAATACCCTTCAGTAACCCTAATCCTAACAGGGGATCTACTCAGACATGGTGAATGCAACAAACACAATGAATAGAATAGATATCATAATATAAAAATCAAATAGAGTAGAAATACAAAGAGGTTCAAGAATTCTTCTTTAAAACTCAGTTGCAGAAGAACTCTTTCTCCAGAAATCACCAGGTGTCCTCTAAGGAGGCTCTAAAACCTAATTATATAGTTCTAAAACGTTTTGAAATCTATCTCGAAAAATAAGGAAAGCTTCTGAATGAATCTCGGGTTTGTCTCGCGTTCTGGTCACAGGCATCGACCGATGCCATAAGTGGTATCGATCGATGCTTGGTCTTTTGGTCGTGGGACTCCCAAACGGAGGGTGTCGATCGATGCTTCTCAGTGTCGATCGATGTTGGGCTTGTTCCCGAACGGCTTCAACTCCAGATTGCCTCAAAAGCTTCTCAAATTCTCCAATTAGCTCCATAGCGCCTATATCTTGAAAAGAACCTGAAAGACTCTAAAACTAGAGAAAAGACTCAACAAAAAGGACTTATATCATGGCTAAAAACGGGTAAAAACTATGATATATCATGAGTTCAACCTTACTTATTGGAACTTAAACTAAACTTAATATATCTGACTTAGGGGCTTGATAATCATGTTTTGGATTATATATTTGGAGTCTTCTTTGCATCATTTATATCACTCTATGTAGGCTCTGAATAGCTACACTCACCTTTAGTCTAGTACCTCACTCTGACCTTACCCATGTTTCAGACCCCATGCGTCTTTATGTCATTATCATTATGTGCAACCATGTGCAAAAACTACGGAGTATACAGACCGAAATAGCTTTTCTTTTGTTAGGATTAAGTTGTGTAGTTTGTATGGATGAATTCATTAGTTGATTTAGTAATTGTGATTGATGGTGATATATATGGGAATAAACTAAGAATGTATGATTAAGTTACCGTTTGATGCAGCTTATTATATGAGACGAGAACCGGTTCCACTCCACCACATTTCAAAAAAAACAAAAAAAAAAATTCAAAGAAATAAGCGTGAGAAAGAGAAGGAAAGGAACCGGAAAAGTCGATTTGCTATCTTTAGTTTTCAAAAGCATCAAAGGAACTTATAGTCTAATGAAGGAGTGAGTTGGTTTGGTAATCTAGGTGAAAGGGAAGCTATGTACCTCTCAATTGGTCTGTGTCTCACTGTGATTTTGCATAATGACTTGCATCCATTCACATTCGTAAGAAACCCTAAACACTTGAGCTACCAAAAATTGGCCTTAACACCTAGACCAAAGCATGTTTGATATCCCCTTTGTGAGAGTGCACGCATTACTTTAATGAATGTTAAAAGGTTGGGCTCATAGACTCTGAAAGCTATTTGTGATTTCGGGGTTTAGTGTTGTTGCTACAGGTATGAAGAAGTACGACAAAGTACAGTTTGGCATTAACATTGTATCAGTAGTTTGCAGGCAATGGATTCAAGGCATGATCCCAAGAGAATGTGTGAGTTTTCATGTTTTCAAACTTCTTCTTTCGATGAAAACATTTACTTTACTTGAGGACAAGCAAAGGTTTAAGTAGGGGGAGTTGATGTGTTCTGTTTTTGACGTCTTTCACCTTATATTTTAGCATCTTTTCTAAGTCCTTTGTGTCTTCGTAGCGTTTTTTGGTATCTTTTTTTGGTCGACTTTTGAGTTTTCTGCAGATTATGGGACATTACACGGGAAAATGACGTTTTTACATGTTTTCCGAGATGATCGCGAGACAAAGCAAGAAAGAAGGAGAAGAGATCGATTGATCTATACTAGGATCGATAGATCCATGCTGCCGGATGAAAGAGGAGAGACCGATCGATCGATCCGTACTAGGATCGATTGGTCCAAACTGCCGGATGAAGGAAGAACCAAGGGATCGATCATACAAGGAGAACGATCGATCCAAGCCACCGGATGGGCTCAAGAGGAGGAGATCAATCGATCCATAACTGGATCGATCGATCGGATTGAGCGACGCTTTCAATCGTATCTTATCTATTATTTCTTTTTGCAGAAGGGTATCAATACCCGAAGACCTAATTTGGACGTTTTTCTTTTAGACTTCTTTTTTTTATGTTCTGTTTTACACTTCTATTATTGATTCTGGAGAGACTTCCATCTTCTAAGTTACCCTCTGGGATTAGAGATTCATCCTTCCTGACAATTTGGAGAAGATTTCTAAACCCTATTTTCTTAATCTATTGCAATTTCTATTATGTCTTTCTCTTTGGTTTTTTGCTATTCTTTTAATTATGTCTGAGTAGATCTCTTAATTGGGTTTTAGGGTTCCAAGTAGGGGATCTAGTGGATTGATGTTTTGAATGTTTTAGGAGACTCTAAATCTTTGGTTCTTCAATTCACATGCGCTTAATGCTAGAATAAGATTGATCACCCTGTTTTAGATATAAAAGTGTTGATAGGTTGCTATAATTAATGTGAATTGAGCAATATGCTCTTAGCCAACGACAGTTGATGTTAGAAAGTATTATGAACTTAGTGAACTCGCTTGATAATGCTGATTTGACTAGGAGGTCTCAAACGACAGTTTGTAAAATTGAATAGAGGTTAATGCCTCGAAAGAGGATTAATCTATCTTAGTGTTCATGTTTAAGAATGATGCTTAATTGTTGAGTTTCTTATCATATAATCCACATCGTTTATTTGTTTGCATTTTTATTTACAACTTGGAAAAGCAAAACAAAACTTCTACGCTTTAGCTATTTACGAATCTCAGAAATTTATAGAGTATCATTGGTCCTTATGGATCGATCTCGAATATACTACTGCGCACTTCACCGTGCCCTTGCGATATTTTGGGTTAATTACTTGAGCAATCAGAAATATATTGGAAAGAATTATCATCATCCTCGTATTAAAAAATGTGCACTAGAAATTTTGACAGATAATTCATTTGCAAAGTTTAGCAAAAATTAGATGGCAGAAGCATTCACTGACACTAAGCAATAATATCACATATACCAAATGTGCTCCAATTAAAATTGATGTCCTAGAAGGATTCTATCAACTGGTACTAAGTCTAAATATTAACGAATCTCCTGTAGAGATTTCATATACAGTAGGATATTTGAAGAAAGAGTTTGAGATGAAATCATTCTTTAGAAAGATGCATTCTTTAGAAAGATGCATTCTTTAGAAAGATGCATTCTTTAGAAAGATGCATTCTTTAGAAAGATGCATTCTTCGGAACTAAACATCTAGTGAGAGAAATATTATTTCAAAGATCCTTGCAAGACTTTATATAAAAAATCCCCATGTATGTTTAGGCCAAAAGTATCATAATAAGAAAAAAAACGAAAATAGTATGTTATTTAAGAAGGACATGAATAACTCATATATACAAGATGAATGTTTTGAAGATTGTGTGCAAAACTAATTTTAGGCCTAAAGTCTAAATAGACTAAAGAAATAATCTTGGGGTTCTTGCTAAACTAGACCCTTATTTCAAGTTAATTCCAAAACTAAACCCCTCATCCTCCTTCTTTCAAAATGTTTTAAAATACCCTTTCTAGCTTCTTTATTTACAAAAATACCTAGCAGAAATTTTCTCTCTCATTCTCTCTCATTTGAACCATTTAACTCTAAAATCTTGTTTCCAAAATTTACCTTCCATAAATCTTGCAATTTACTAAGATTCGTGCATAATAACGCCTAGGTTTCTTGGGTATTGGTCATGTAAGCAGTTCTTGGCCGTTTAAGAATGTAATAACAAGTTCAAACTGAATCTTGGTAATTTTTTGCTTTCTTTTCTCCGATTTTCCAGAAGGCAGAATTCAAGGGTAAAGTCTCAATAGTCAATTAGGGGTTAGTTTTGCAATTGACTTTGGCGTCTCAGACTTCACGATGAAGTTTGATGTCTCTCCTTTGAAAATGAAAAAAGGTGTTGAGACTTCACCTTCGAAGTATGCTACAAGAGGTTAGTTTTGCAATTGACCGTAAATTTGACTTTCTACAGAGACTTCTCAAATGAATTATGCGAAAAGAGGGGGGGGATGAAGACTTTTATCGAGACTTCATCTGAGAAGTCTGCGTTAAAAAAGAGGTTACTTTTGCATTTGACCAAAATTTTGAAACATTGACTATTGATATACTTCTCGGATGAATTTTAAAACCATCAAAAACTCTCAAATAAAAAAAAATCAAAAATTTAGGTCAATTGAAAAAGTAACCATTTTTCTATTAAGACTTCTCATATTAAGTCTCATGTAAAAGTCAAATGTGGTCAATTGCAAAACTAAACCCTACTTTAGGGGTAGACTTCACCGGAAAAGTCTCTAAAGCTAAAAAGACTTCATCGTAGAAGTCTTATTATGAAATAGACTTCAGAGGCAAAATCTCATACCAGAGAGATTTCCCAGATGAAGTCTACTGAAAAATCAAAACTGTGTTCAATTGCAAAACTAGACCTCAAACTGGTATTAACTTCTCATATAAAGTCTTATTGCAAAGTTTCTTGAAAATTTCAAACTCTTGTTAATTGAAAACCTAGACCCCTATTTCAGACTTCTCTGACGAAGTCTCCTGTGGATCGCTAAGCAGACTTCATCTGAGAAGACTAATGAGAGACTTCATCTGAAAATTCTCTAATGATAATATTAGTAAAAATGAAAATGTAGCTTATCTGTAATTAATTAATTTTATTTTCTTGTCCTAACATGTGTGTTGAGTATGGATTTTGATGTTTAAGAAGTTTGAACTATTTTTTTGCATAATTATTTTTAAATTATTTTTCTTAACTAATAGGTATTTAGCTTATAAACTTTAGACTTCACAAAGGAAGTATGTCCGGTGACTTCGCTTGAAAAGTCTCTTGCACTTAACTTTTTTAAAAATGTATTTGTATCATATATAATTTTTATTTTTGATATTTGTTTTTTCATGTGTATTGGTTATTATTGTTGTTTATGTATGTGTTTCACATCTCAATGTGTTACATTCAATCATAAATCGATTTTATGAATTTTTGGTAATTATTTTGAGACTTCACCTTTGATGTTTACTAACAAACTTCATATGAGAAGTCTGCTGGAGACTACTTCTCAAAAGTCTTATACGATGTTTTTTAGTAAATTTTTTTTTTAGCTTATTTGTTATTTGTTATTTTTTTTTCCTTGTGCTAACATGTGTGTTATGTATGACTTTTGATGGTATATAAGTTTGAACTATTTTTATTGCATAATTATTTATAATTTATTTTTCTTAACTTATTTGTTATTTAGCTTATATTCTTGAGAATTCACAGATGAAGTATGTCAAGAGACTTTACTTGTAAAGTCAAGGATGAGGATGTTAGTTAAAATGATGATGATGATAACACGTGTCTTGGCGTGGAAGGTGGCTTTGTTGGTGAAAGCCGAAGATCCAACATGACATAGTTAGAGGATATATATATGACTGGAAATTTTCTTACCAAGGATGCGCTTGTATCTGAGCTGCGATTGACAACGATAACGTCGAAATTCACGTTCAAAGTTCATAAGTCTACATAATATCTATTTGTAGCTATATGCGGTGTAAAAAGATGCAATTCGAGGGTTAGAACGGTTGTGAAAAACGAACCAAAAAGGTTTTGGGTGACCTTATACAAGAAAGATCATACTTGCAATGTGGCATACCGAATTTCTCTTCGCAATCGTCATGCTCCGAGATATATTGCTAAGTTGTTTTATGATAAATGAGGAACAATCGATGGAGTAACGCTGAAGATGATTAGATTTGCAATGAAGAAGAAACATGGTATGTAGATAAATTATACCACTTCCTATAGAGCTTAGATATTTTTACAACATTTGGTGAAGGGAACAACGAGGATGGATATCAGCAGCTGTCATCGTATCTCTATCGCATCGAGCTAGCCAATCCTAGAATCGTCACTGATCTTGTGGTTGATGATGAAAATAGATTCAAATATTTGTTTATGGCTCATGGAGCTTCTAAACTATTTTTTTAGTATCTCAGAAGAGTTATGGTGGAGGATGGGTGTCATCTACCAGGGAAATATGACGGTGTTTTGCCGTTAGATTTTGCTATTGTATACTCTGAGAATGATGAATCATGGCAATGGTTTTTCACTAAGTTGAGTTGATGTGTCTCCGATCAATTTCCTTTGGTCATAGTGTCTGACAGGCACGCCTTGATTAAGAAGGCTATTGAAATAGTTATGCCATGGGAAACAAGAGTGATATGTTATTATCACCTCCAGACTAACATAGTCACAAAACATCTAATGTACTTGGTGATAGGGGCTTCATATGGATACGCATTATGAGTTTACCAGATACATGAACGCATTACAAGAGACAAAGCCCGAACTAGCAGCTTACATGGAGAACACTGATGTGAATCTATGGAAGAACGATACAACATTCAAACGAGCAACATCGCTGAATCTATAAACTCTGCACTTAAGCTAGCTCAAAGATTTCCCATAACATATATTTTGGAATTGATACGAGAGAAACTAGAAAGATGGTATTTTAAAACGCGAGAATATGTTATGAGTCTCACAACAAAACATAACAGGGGTTGAATATTTGCTGACTATTCGTCAGCATTATACTGACCAGATGATGGTCAAACGCATAGACAGTTGGCGATCCCACGTGACGGGAGGACATAGAGATTGTATCGTTGATTTCCAACATCAAACATGTGGATGTGGTGTGTATGATGTTGAGAAAATACTTTGCTCGCATGTTATTGCTGCTGCTCCTGAGCTTAATATGGACGTGGTCGCACTCGTATGACTGTCATACACAAAAGAATATTTGTTTGCGACGTACTTAAGCAACATTTTCCCCAAAACTGCCGATATCAAAGAGCCCGAATTTGTCAAGGTTCTTCCTCCACTAGTTCGGCGTCGTCTTGGATGGCAGAAGAAGTGAAGGTGGCAAATATGGCTTAAGATTGCAAGAAAGACTATACCAAAACCGCGGAAGGCTCATAAGCAATACAATTTTTCAAATGCAGGCAAACTAGGCATACTCGAGAGAACTGTGTAAGTTAAAGTCTTTGGTTGTGATGATTGAGCTATATTTTTATGGCTCATGACATTTTTGAACTGTGTTTTTTTTTTTTGTTAAATATTAGTTTCGAGGTTGAGAAAAATTAGAAGTCTGCTCTTGAAGTCTCTCCGAGAAGTTTCACCGACAAGTCTCAAACTAGGTGTTCAGTTCGCAGATGAAGTCTCCTGGTGAAGTATACTCTTGAAGTCTCCTAGAGAAATCTCCAGCTAGGTGTTTAGTCCCCAGATGAAGACTCCACGTGAAGTCTCTATTCGAGTCTGTTGGTGAAGTCTCAAATATGTGAAAAACTGGTGTGTGAAATCTCAAGATGAAGTTTGTTGTTGAAGTCTGCGAATAAAATCTCTCTCATTAGTTCATTTGCATCAATTTTTTTTGTAAGTCTTCCAACTTTCCAATTTACAACTTATCTAATTATGACAAGTTTTTTTTTTGTATTTTTGTGGTTTTCTAACTTTGCATTTCAATTAACAAAATCAAGATTTCAATCATAATTATAGGGTTTAGGGTTTAGTTTAGGGTTTAGGGTTTAGTTTAGGGTTTAGGGTTTAGGGTTTAGGGTTTGGGGTTTAGGGTTTAGCATCTTAAATCAAAATCTTAAAAGCTACTATTCCTCAAGGGTATGCAACAAACTTGTTCAGATCGATACTAGTCTAGCAAGGTTTACACCGATGTCCTGAGAGTGAGGATGTGCATCAATGCAGCTGGTAAGGATGGCTAGATAGCCCAACATCAAGCGATCATCCGGAACCCACTCAGAACATCGTTTACACGCTGACACCAAGTCTTCATAGCTCTGTCCCACCTCCACACCTACTCCAAGCTTTACCCTAAACCCTCTCATCTCATCTGTGACCTCTGTTTCAGGCTCTGGAGTCATAAGATCTTCCTTATATTTTCAGTTGAGTCCGTTGATGTCTTGAAACTTGTGAATAGAGAATCTGGCTGAGGTTTCCTCTATTAGACTCCAAATTTCATGCATCTTGAAGCATACAAGTTGGAAACCGAGAATAAAGCGGATCAGCCTCGATGCCCATGCGATCTATTGCTTGTGGTACATTAAGAAGATACTAAGTTGGGAAGGCCAAATCGTATCCCATCCGTCTTCAGTTTGTACACGCTTGACATCTTCTAGAAGCTTAGTACTACAAGAAAACACGCCGGAACCGACAAGCAAAACCGTCGGTATGCCGTTAGGTTAGCCCAAAATCGACGGTTTATCGACCACACGAATCTGTCGGTTCTATATCGTCGGTTTTCAAAATCCATCGGTTCGGTCGTTAATTAACCAACGTATTACCGATGACTTTTAAACCGACGGGTAACCGATGGTGATATGATCCTGAGTAGCATCATGGAGGAGCAGCTTGAACCGGATCATATTCCTGAGAATAACGTGAAAGAAAGCTTGTAGCTGAGTGAATGCACAATCTATTTGGTACAAAGTTCATCAAGGATGATTACTGATTTGATCATGGACGCAAAGGCATTGGAGGATGCTCAAGAAGATGCTATACTCATTCCGGAAGGACCTATCACCTGATCTAAGGCAAGGAAGCTAGCTGGAGCTGTTCAACAAATACTTACGGACATTCGGATCAAGGAGGAACAACTCATGCACCCGATCCTCACCTCATTATCTTCGAATTCTTCTTGAGGTTTGATCGTTTGTGTAAGTTGCGTTGTACTCTTTTTCCTGTATACGGTTTTGTCCCAATGGGTTTTCCGTATAGAGGTTTTAACGAGGCAACCGGCTTACACCATCTAACGGTCTGACCAATAGAGAATTCCGCTGGAATAAACACACTAAATTCAGTCTTTGGTCTTAATTGATTATTCTCTTGTAATTTGCTCTTGTCATTTTCGAGGAGTGTGTTTAAACTCTCCCTTCTCCTTTATATGTCTTCTCTTCTCCCTTGTCAAAAACAGATTATTATGATTCAAAAACATATTTCAGAGTTTTATGCTCTCATCTCTTATTTCTTTGAAGGTTATTCATAGAAATATTTATCAGTTTATCAAAGAGTCTTTCCGTAACTCTTTGACGCAGCCATCGATCCGATCGATTGTGAGTGTTCTTCTCGTGATAAGGGGCACAAAGATCTTCGGTGTAACAGCCACGCTTTGTCATCCTTCTCCTCGG